>CAUYRH010081200.1:0-11939 GCA_963574655.1 Perodicticus potto
GTGCGATCTCCCGCCAGCTCGCCCGGACCGTGGGGTCAGTACGCGGGGCCCTGCCCGGGACGGTGGGGTCAGAACCCCGAGCCCTCCCCGGGACCGTTGGGTCAGAACCCGGCGCCCCACCCGGGACTTTGGGGTCATAACCCCGCGCCCTCCCCCGGACCGTGGGGTCAGAACGCGGGCCCCCCCCCGGGTCTGTGGGGTCAGAACCCCGGGCCCTCCCCGGGACCGTGGGGTCAGAACTCGGGGCCCTCCCCGGGACTGTGGGGTCAGAACCCCGAGCCCTCCTCGGGACTGTGGGGTCAGAACCCCGGGTCTGTGGAGTCAGAACCCCGAGCCCTCCCCGGGACCGTGGGGTCAGAACGCGGCCCCCCCCCGGGACTGTGGGGTCAGAACCCCGAGCCCTCCCCGGGACTGTGGGGTCAGAACCCCGGGTCTGTGGAGTCAGAACCCCGAGCCCTCCCCGGGACCGTGGGGTCAGAACCCCGAGCCCTCCCCGGGACCGTGGGGTCAGAACCCCGAGCCCCCCCCGGGACTGTGGGGTCAGAACCCCGAACCCCTTCCCGACCCCTCCCCCGCCGACGCGGCCCGTTCTTCCCAAGTCCCAGTCACTCTGGCCTTCCGCCCGGGAACCTGCAAAAATGGGAGAGGGCTGATTCCTAAATTACCCAACACCAGGAGACTCTTCAAAGCCCCACCATTGGGCCCCGAGGCGTCTTCTGTCGGAAAAAGAAAGCGCGAGATACGCGAGAAGAAAAAACAAACTGTGGGAAGAACCGGGATGCTGCAAGGCCGCAAGCTGAATGAGGCGCGAGAGAACGGAATCTGTTTCTCTCGCGATACCTTCTCAATGACGTCAGCGCTACAAGTCCAGTTCGCCTTTCATTGGCTACCGAATACCGAGAGGGGCCGGGAAAATAGCGGCGAGGCCCCGCCCCCGAGCGGGAGCCAATCGCGAGGCAGCCCCGAGGACAAACCCGGAAGCGAGGTCCGCGGCGGCGATTTTCTCTTCTGAAAGGTGGATGTCTCTTGCCGGGTCCCGGACCTCGCTTGCTGGTAAACGCGCGTCATCTGAGAGCTGCTGGGCTGGAACCGGTGAGGGACACGTCGATCCATGCCGAGCCCTGCAAGTCATGCCGCGTCTTGGGTCCCAGGGGTAGGACCAAAAGTGGCTTCTCCAGACTTGGCTATGAGAAGGCCACAGGCAGACTCGCGGGCCTTTGAGTGATCAGCTGGTGCCAGTGGGCGGGAACTGGTGGCCCTCTCTCTTGCTTCCCACTCACCAGACCTTCCAGTTTACAGGCTTTTATTACCTGCTCCCTTCGATTGTCGCCCCTGGGTTTCTGAGCACATCTGTATTACTTTGTGCTGACAGCAGTAAAATAGTAGGGCAGTTGAAAAGACAATGTGAAATTTATGGCTGTCAATTCTATTGAAGAGCCTTTGATCTAGGGCAGGTTGCTTTAATCCATCCGAACCTCAGCATCTTCACCTGTAAAATGGGGTTTGTAGCCCCACCTGTTACTGAGTTGTTTATGAGGAATTGACAAAGTTAGGGTCTTAGAATGGAAAGTGCCCTTTAAGTTAAGAAACATACCCTACCAAGGGAGGGGAGGGGAGGGGGGAGGATGGGTGGAGGGAGGGCAATTGGTGGGATCACACCTACGGTGCATCTTAGTAGGGTACTGGTGAAACTTATCAAATGTAGAGTATCAATGTCTTAATATAGTGATTAAGAAAATGCTATGAGGGCTATCTCTCACAGTACAATCAAAATGTTTCTGATTGTATATGAAGCACATTCTGCCCTATGATTGCACCAATGTACACAATTATGATTGAATAAAGTTATTAAAAAAAAAAGACTTAGAATGAAGTGGAAATGTCGAACAGGCTGATATCAAGTTCTGAAATAACATCAACTGTATAAAATCTCCCTAAAAAGAAAAGCCCAAGACCAGATGGCTTCACATCAGAATTCTACCAAACCTTTAAAGAGGAACTAGTACCTATATTACTCAACATTTTTCAAAATATAGAAAAAGAAGGAATACTACCCAACACATTCTATGAAACAAACATCACCTTGATCCCCAAACCAGGAAAATATCCAACAAGAAAGGAAAATTATAGACTAATATCACTAGTGAATATTGATGGAAAAATATTCAACAAGATCCTAACAAACAGAATCCAGCAAAACATTAAACAAATTATACACCATGACGAAGTGGATTTTATCCCAGAGTTTCAAGGCTGGTTCAATATACATAAAACTATAAAAATAATTTGGCACATAAACAAAAAACAAAGACCATATGATTCTCTCAATTGATGCAAAAAAAGTTTTTGATAATATCCAGCATCCCTTTATGATCAGACGCTTAAGAAAATTGGTATAGTAGGGACATTTCTTAAACTGATAGAGGCCATCTACAGCAAACACACAGCTAATATCATATTGAATGGAGTGAAATTGGAATCATTTCCACTCAGATCAGGAACCAGGCAAGGCTTCCCCTTGTCTCCACTGCCCTTTAACATTGTAATCTTAGCCATTACAATTAGGGAAGAAAAGTCGATTAAGAGTATCCATATAGTGTCAGAAGAGATCAAACTTTCACTCTTTGCAGATGATATGATTGTATATTTGGAAAACACCAGGGACTCTACTACAAAACTTTTAGAAGTGATCAAGGAATACAGCAGCGTATCAGGTTACAAAATCAATACTCATAATTTGGTAGCCTTTATATATACCAGCAATAGTCAAGCTGAAAAAACAGTCAAGGACTCTATTCTGTTCACAGTGGTGCCAAAGAAGATGAAATATTTGGGAGTTTACCTAACAAAGGACGTGAAAGATCTCTATAAAGAGAACTACGAACCTCTAAGAAAAGAAATAGCTGAAGATGTTAACAAATGGAAAAATATACCATGCTCATGGCTGGGAAGAATCAACATTGTTAAAATGTCCATACTACCCAAAGCAATATACAATTTTAATGCAATTCCTATTAAAGCTCCATTGTCATACTTTAAAGATCTTGTGAAAATAATACTTTGTTTTATATGGAGGCAGATATAAACCTTGAATAGCCAAGACATTACTCAGAAATAAAAAAAAAAAAAAAAGCAGGAGGAATTACGCTACCAGAATTCAGACTATACTACAAATTGATAGTGATCAAAACAGCATGGTACTGGCACAAAAACAGAGAGGTAGATGTATTGAAAAGAATAGAGAACCAAGAGATGCACCCAGCTACTTATCATTATTTGATCTTTGACAAGCGAATTAAAAACATTCAGTAGGGAGAAGACTCCCTATTTAACAAATGGTGCTGGGTGAAGTGGCTGGAGACCTGTAGAAGAATGAAACTGGACCCACACTATTCATCATTAACTAAGATAGACTCTCACTGGATTAAAGATCTAAACTTAAGACATGAAAGTATAAAAATACTAGAAGAAAGTGCAGGGAAAACACTTGAAGAAATCGGCCTGGACAAATATTTTATGAGGAGGACCTCCCGGGCAATTGAAGGAGCATCAAAAATACACTACTGGGACCTGATCAAACTAAAAAGCTTCTGCACAGCCAAGAACACGGTAAGGAAAGCAAGCAGACAGCCCTCAGAATTGGAAAAGATATTTGCACGTTATGCCTCCAACAAAGGTTTAATAACCAGAATCCACAGAGAACTCAAACATATGAGCAAGAAAAGAACAAGTGATCCCATTTCAGGGTGGGCAAGGGACCTGAATAGAAACCTCTCTGAAGAAGACAGGTACATGGCCAACAGACATATGAAAAAATGCTCATCATCCTTAATCATCAGAGAAATGCAAATTAAAACCACTTTGAGATATCATTTAATTCCAGTAAGATTAGCCCATAACACAAAATCCCCAAACCAGAAATGTTGGCGTAGATGTGGAAAAAATGGAACACTTCTACACTGCTGGTGGGAATGCAAACTAATACGTTCCTTTTGGAAAGATGTTTGGAGAACACTTAGAGAACTAAAAATAGACCTGCCATTTGATCCTACAATTCCTCTACTAGGTATATATGCAGAAGACCAAAAATCACATTATAACAAAGATATCTGTACCAGAATGTTTATTGCAGGCCAATTCATAATTGCTAAGTCATGGAAGAAACCCATGAATGGATCAATAAACTGTGGTATATATACACTATGGACTATTAAGCAGCCTTAAAGACAGATGGAGACTTTACCTCTTTCATGTTTACATGGATGGAGCTGGAACATATTCTTCTTAGCAAAGTATCTCAAGAATGGAAGAAAATGTATCCAATGTACTCAGCCCTACTATGAAACTAATTTATGACTTTCATATGAAAGCTATAACCCAATTATAGCCCAAGAATATGGAGAAAGGGGAAAGGGAGGAGAGTGGATGGGGGAGGATGAGTGTAGGGAGGGTAACTGGTGGGACTACCACGGTGCATCTTACAAGGGTACATGTGAAACTTACTAAATGTAGAATATAAATGTCTTAACACAATAAGTAAGAAAATGCCATGAAGGCTATGTTAACCAATTTGATGAAAATATTTCAAATTGTATGTAAAACCAGCACATTGTATCCCATAACTGCATTAATGTACACAGCTATGATTTAATAATAATAATAATAATAATAAAAAGATCCTAGCAAACAGAATCCAGCAACACATCAAACAAATTATACATTATGAGCAAGTGGGTTTTATCCCAAGGTCCAAAGGATGGTTCAGTATATGTAAATCTATAGATATAATGCATCACATAAACAAAATAAAAAACAAAGACCATATGATTCTCTCAACTGATGCAGAAAAAGCTTTTGATAATACTCAATATCCTTTCATGATCATAACACTTAAGAAAATAGGTAGAGAAGGGACATTTCTTAAACTGAAGGAGGCCATCTACAGCCAACCCACAGCCAATATCATATTGAATGGAGTTAAATTGAAATCATTTTCACTCAGATCAGGAACCAGACAAGGTTGCCCATTGTCTCCACTGCTTTTTAACATTGTAATGGAAGTCTTACCCATTGCCATCAGGCAAGAGAAGGCAATCAAGGTTATCCAAATGGGATCCGAAGAGATCAAACTGTCACTCTTCGCAGATGATGCGATTGTATATCTCAACAACCCCAGGGACTTGACTACAAAACTCTTAGAAATGATCAAGGAATACAGCGGTGTCTCAGGTTACAAAGGCAATACTCACAAATCTGTAGCCTTTATATATACCAACAATAGTCAAGCTGAAAAAACAATCAAGGACTCCGTTCCCTTTACAGTAGTGCCAAAGTAGATGAAATATCTGGGAGTGTACCTAACAAAGGACATGAAATATCTCTATAAAGAGTGAAGGGTTAGAAATCCCCACATGTATGTCCCATGTACGTCTCATTCGAGTAAGCCACTAATGGGTTAAATTGGCTTTTGCCTTCACAGAAAAAGCAATAGACTTGGGCAGCCCTGAGGCAAACACAAAGACTGTTTTCTGGTCATCCGGCTTCTTGGGTGCCCCTTATCCTAGCATCTTCTTTGAGTGGACAGAGTCCTGCTCACCTGCCGAGAGCAGATGGTGGGTGTGTTTGCACGTGTAGGGAGATGAGCTATAGCTCTGAAATAGCTGGAGCCACAAGGACAGTCTACAGCTGGTAAGGGGCAGAGAAGGCCCCAGCATGCAAATCCTGTCTGTCCCAGAGGCTCCCGGCCAGCTGCCCATGCAGAGTGAGGGACACTTGTCCCTGGCAACAGCACTGCAGCCTTGCTTGGGCCAAAGCTGTGAGGCCACTGTAGCAGCTAAAGGCTATTCTGTTGAGAGGTCTCTGGGTTTGAAGCCATCCTTCTCCCTCCACACTGTCACCAGCTCCAGGAACTGCTCCCGAAAGGCAGTCGGTCAAGCCTGGCTCCTGGTCTGGACTTCTTTACACCTACAGAACCTCACTTCCAGACACAGATAGCTGCTGCCTCCCTCAGGCACCTTTCCAGCATCTTCCCAGCTTCAGGCTGCACCCTCCATCAGGTCTTAACCTGATGCTACAGGGAGGCTCAGGGTACATGTGCCTTGGCTGGCAGTCACTCTGGAATGGGGGACCAGCCCTGCTGTCTGTGGTCTCCAGGCAGGCAGATGGGCCATCCCAGGGTCCTCTCAGGGTGGATTTCCCTTCTCTGCCTGACTAGGGGCTGCTGACCTTTTGGTTTGGAGCCAGAGCCCGACCTGCTCAAGTATGAGAGACAAGGGTCAGTCTGGCACAGGGAAGGAATGGCACAGGTGGGCAGGGCAGAGGCCCCAGCCAGGCAGTATAGAGTCCAGCACAGTTCCAATCAGGAAACTGAGGCAGAACTGGGCCTAGAAAAGGGGGCCCAGCTCCTCCACCAGGGCTCATCTGGCCCATTGGGCCAAGGTACAGTTAAAACTCACTCCAAGCTCTGCTTCTTTTTGGAAGGTGTTTTCAGGAAAGAATGTTGGGGACCTCTGCATGGCAACATTGACACTTCCTAGCAGCCATTCATAGATCCCTGGCCCTCAGAGGCACCTTTTCCTCAGCTTTTCCTGGACCCACACAAAATGTATGTTTTCTCAGCTCAGGTCTGTTCTCACAGTCTCAGTGGCCTGGGTGTTCACCTTCCCAGTCACTTCAAAAGCTTTATTCCTGCTCCATCTGGCTCTACCCCAGACCCCCTCCTGGGGCCTTTTGTTAATCAGGAACTACAGCAGGAAGTTCCTTGGGCCTGCTGAAATCCAACACATTCTTCATGGGCTGGCACAAATGCCCCCCTGGAAAGCCTGTTGACTCCTCAACCCTGTGCTTCCACAGGTCCAGGATGTAGCTCTGGCTCACCCACTGGCACCTTTGGGAACACAGTACCCTTGTCTCACAGACTAGCTCCCTGACAGTGGAACTGGCCTGGACTTGAAGAGACCTTTTAGGGGATGGTCTGTGGGATGTCATGTCTATGGGATGATCTCTTCCAGAAGCATCTTTGCACCAGCATCTCCCAACACTGGCAAGCACTGTGCTGGGAGAGGGGTGGTTCTGGGTGCTCACAGCCCTGATGCTGGGGAACCCCCTGCCTACCCAATGCCCATGCCTACCCACTCTGGATAGGGACCTGGGTTGGGGCCTGTGCTTGAGGTTGTGTCCACACCTGGCCTTCTGGGCTGCCAGGTCCCACCCTGACAACAGGGTATACCCTACCCAACTCCACCTACATGTCTGGCTACAGTGACCTTCACTGCAAGGAGGAGATCAGGATGCTCTCAGTCACCACAACAGACAGGAATACAGTCATGGCTGAACGTGGTGGCTCACACCTGTAATCCTGGCACTCTGGGAGTCCAACTGGGAGGATCCCTTGAGTTAGAGAAACCTGAGCAAGAGTGAAACCCATCTCTACTGAAAACAGAAAAATTAGGCAGATATAGTGGCAGGTGCCTGTAGTCTCAGTTACTTGGGAGGCTGAGGCAGGAGGATCACTTGAGCCCAGGAGTTAGAGGTTTCCTGACCCTACACACGAAGTCCTATTTCTGCAGTAGTCCAGTGGGGTCTCTGGAAACAAGATCTTGTGATGAAGTTCCTCAAAACCTCTTCTCTGGATCTGTCAATCCATTCTCCTATCCCACAGGAGAGCTCACTGCAACACCAGTCTAGCTTCCCTCACACTCCTGTGTAACCTCTGGAGAGAAGGGGCCTGCTGCCACTCCAGCCCTGCTCAAGTGGGGCCTCCAGGAGGGCTAACCTTGTGTGTCTACCTAACTAGGATGCAGGGTGCCCAGATATTTAGTCAAACATTATTCCAGCTCTTTTCGCTCTCTGCCCCTCTCTCTCCCATCTCTCTCTCTCTCTCTCTCTCCTCTCTTCCCCTTTCTCCCCCCCCTCTTTCCCTCTCTCTCTCTCTCCCCCTCTTTTCCCTCCTCCTTAATGCTGCTCTGCAGCATCCCCTGCCAATAAAGACCTTTCATACATGCAAAAAAAAAAAAAAAATTATTCCAAGTGTTTTTGTGTGACGACATTTAAATTGGTAGACTTTACCACTGAATTTGAGTAACATTTTAACCAGTATAGTAGATCACCCTCCATAATGTGGTGAGCCCTATGTAACAGCTGAAGATCTGGGCAGTCCTCCAGTAAGGGAGACTTGTCTAGCAGACTTTCTTGGACTTCATCTTCACTGCTCTGCCCTGGCCCCTTTGCAGATCGAGCTTCTGTAACCGCATGAACCAATTTTTTAATAATCTAATCTGCACACACACATAAAAAGAAGTGATCCAGTAGAAACAAAATTGGACCAATCAAGAAGTCATGGCATTAATTCGTCCTTCTTCAAGGCTGAGTAGTATTCCATAGGATACATAGGTCACATTTTGTTAATCCACTCATGAATTGATGGGCATGGGTTGATTCCACATCCTTGCAATTATGAACTGTGCTGCAATAAACCTTCAAGTACAGGTGTCTTTTTGACAAAAATGACTTCTTTTATCTTGGGGAAATACCGAGTAGTGGGTTTTCTGGATCATATGTACTCACTATTAAATTGCAGCTAAACAATTTGCACTCACTGGGCATAGAGGGAAGTAAAACTTAATGGAAACCAAGCAGGGGGTGGGGAAGGAAGAGATGGGCAAAAACTAACTGGGTGGAGAGTACACTATAACCTTGAATCAAGCACCTGTTATAAAAGTGATTCATGTAACCAAAACCATTTGTAGCTCTGGAATACTTTGAAATAAAAAATAAAATAATAAAAATTTTAAAACAGGGTCATGGCAACAGTTTTTTGGGATGCTCAAGGTATTTTGCTTGTTGGCTTTCTGGTAAGCTGCCAAAAAATGACAACAGCTGCATAACATCTGCTTGTTATGAGAGTGTTTTGACAACATCAGCAAAAGCTTTAGCAAAAATGCACTGGAGAAAGCCTCACCAGAGTCCTTCACCACGATATTCCTGAACATGTCTTCTCATATGAGAAATTTATAGAGCGTTTCCATGGAAAATCATTTGGCATCCACTTCACAGTCCTGAATGGACTTCTCCTGACTTCTCTTTCTTTCCTAATTAAAACAAAAAATCTTTAAAGGGGCTTGGGGCCCATAGCTCAGTGAGTAGGGCACTAACCACATACACCGAAGCTGGTGGATTCAAGCCTGGCCCAGGCCTGCTAAATAACAATGACAACTGCAATCAAAAAATAGCTGGGCATTGTGGCAGGCGCCTATAGTCCCAGCTATTCAGGAGGCTGAGGCAAGAGAATAACTTAAGCCCAAAAGTGTGAGGTTGCTGTGAGCTATGACACCACAGCACTCTACCGAGGGCGACATAATGAGACTCTGTCTCAAAAAACAAACAAACAAAAATCTTTAAAGGATACTCATTTTTCTTCAATTGATAAAGTAAATAATAATAATAATAATAACAAAACTGCTTCACGATGGTTAAATTCCCAAGACTCTCAATGCTTTAGGGATTGATTAAATGGCTGGTATCATCTCTTACAAAAGTGCCTTGAATTTAATAAAGCTATGTTGATAAATAAAATTTATATTTTTTATTTTTATCTTTCATCCATTTCTCCACAAACTTTTTCAAAGTTCCCTGGAACAGACCCCTGGTATACAATAATTTATACCATTAAATGTATTTCCTGAACATATTGTAGAAATTAACAAATGCTTGTTAATAGAAAAAGAAGATCTAAAGTTTGGTAAGTATTGTTTTATGTCATACCTGGGAATGAGTGATCTGTTGGGCCTTGAACAAGTCACCTGTATTTACTCTGCCACAGTTTTGTCATTTATCAATCCTGGTAATAAGAGCTTGTAGACCTTAACACTTACTAAGCACTTATCACGTTGTGTACATATAAATGTCTTCTATAGCCTTTAAATATAAAAACTGCTATAATCCGACAGTTACAAGGAAGAAACGTAGCCATGAGAAATTTAAGCAATTTGAACTATAGCAACAACATCTGTGTTCTTAATTGCATGGTGTAGGGAATGGACCAACATCCCAGTGAATGTTGGTGAGAATCAGATCATATAATGCAACATAGAGTTTATTCTAATACCTAACAGAGTATATCCTAAATAAATATAGGTAGTGTATTGGAATACTATTTATAAAATGATTCTATTTGTTACTTTAGTTGTCTTGTTATTTCCTTCACTCCATCCCTAATACTGGCTAATCTTTAACTTTACGGCTGCCAATAGTCCCCATTACCTTCTCTTGTCTTTTCGGTAAACGACATTGCATCTTGTCTTGGCAATAAAATGGAAATCATGTAGACTCTTGCATTATTGTGCATGCTCATTTTCTCTTTGCCTTAACAGCAACCTTCATCACTGCATTTCAATTGTTTATACAAAAATGCAATTTAAAGGTATTATATATATATATATATATTTTTTTTTTTTTTTTTTTGAGACAGAGCCTCAAGCTGCTACCCTAGATAGAGTGCCGTGGCATCACAGTTCACAGCAACCTCCAATTCCTGGGCTCAAGCGAGTCTCCTGCCTCTGCCTCCCAAGTACCTGGGACTACAGGTGGCCACCACAACTCCCGGCCATTTTTTGGTTGCAGCTGTCATTGTTGTTAGGTGGGCCTGGGCTGGATTCGAACCCACCAGCTCAGGTGTACATGGCTGGCACCTTAGCCTGTTGAGCCAAAGGCACTGAGCCTATTTTATATATTTTTTATTTTTATTTTTACATATACATGTGTTAATTAGGTTTCCACTTTTTGCCTTCACAGAATTTAAAAGGATTAGAATTTAATAACAATAAAAATTTTTAATATAAGTACTATAAAAAAAAATCATGTAAAGAATAAACGAAGATAAATACATTCAGAAAAGAAAACAGACAAATAAGAGTATGTCTGTTATAGAATGCTTTGACTCTGAGGTTCAGTATGAAGTCATCAGTTAACTTCTTATTTTTTTCCAAATTCTCAAAAAATAGACAACTAATATTATATAAATAAAAGTAAAAGAGAGTTTCAAAAAACAGATCATGCCAAATCTTATAGACAATAGAAAAAGAAGAAATATTTCAAAAATATTCTATTTGATCTGGATACACTTGATATTGAAATTGGAGAAAATATATTGTTATAAAGGGAAATTACAAACATATTTCACTTATAAATGAGAATGCAATACCCTAAATAACATATTGACAAGTTGAATTAAAAATTAATGTTTGAGTAATGTACTTAGGTCAAAATTGAATCCAATTTATGTGAGAATTAGTCACTATTTTCTTTCCTTTTTTTTTTTTTGAGACAGAGCCTCAAGCTGTCACCCTGGATAGAGTTCTGTGGCATCACAGCTCACATAAACCTCCAATTCCTGGGCTCAAGTGAGTCTCTTGCCTCCACCTCCCAAGTAGCTGGGACTGCAGGCACCTGCCACAATGCCTGGCCATTTTTTGGTTGCAGCTGTCATTGTTGTTTGGCGGGCCCAGGCTGGATTCGAACCCGCCAGCTCAGGTGTACGTGGCTGGCCCCTTAGCCCACTGAGCCACAGGCACCGAGCCTTTTTTTTTGTTTTCTTTCCTTCATCCCCTCCCTCCTTCTAGCTCTGTCTGTTCTCCCCGCCATGCCCCACTGAGTCATTAATTGTCATTAATTGTCCTCAAATCAAAGTTGAATACATAGGATTCATGCTTCTCCATTCGTGTGATGTTTCACTAAGAATAATTTGTTCCACCTCCATCCAAGTTAGTACAAATGCTGCAAAGTCTCCATTGTTTTTGATGGCTGAGTAATATTCCATGGTATACATATACCATAGCTTACCAATCCATTGCTGGGTTGAAGGACATTTAGGCTGTTTCCACATTTTAGCAATTGTAAATTGGGCTGCAATAAACAGCCTAGTACAAGTGTCTTTATAATAA
>CAUYRH010081201.1:0-44347 GCA_963574655.1 Perodicticus potto
GCTCCTGTAGTCCCAGCTACTTGGGAGGCGGAGGCAAGAGACTCGCTTGAGCCCAGGAATTGGAGGTTGCTGTGAGCTGTGATGCCATGGCACTCTATCCAGGGTGACAGCTTGAGGCTCTGTCTCAAAAAAAAAAAGAAGTGGCTATGAAGCTGTTTGTCTGTTTTTCCTTTCATTTTTTTCTCTTCTCTGTGAGTCAGTCTTTTTTTTTTTTTTGAGGCAGAGCCTCAAGCTGTCACCCTGGATAGAGTGCCGTAGTATCACAGCTCACAGCAACCTCCAACTCTTGGACTCAAGTGATTCTCTTGCCTCAGCCTCCCAAGTAGCTGGGACTACAGGCACCTGCCATAGTGCCCGGCTATTATTTGGTTGTAGTTCTCATTGTTATTTGGCAGGCCTGGGCTGGATTAGAACCTGCCAGCTCCGGTGTATGTGGCTGGTGCTCCAGCTGCTTGAGCTACAGGTGCCAAGCCTCTGAGTCAGTCTTATTAGAGTCCTTGCTGAGCCTCTGAGTCAGTTTTATTAGAGTCCTTGGAATATGGTCTGGCAGGACTTAGATAGGGGGTAGGGGGAGTGAGGGGCTTGGCCCCGTGTTGTCTGCTTAGGGTTCTTCAAGGCTCAAGAATAGGTTGGTCTTATCTGACTTCTTGCAAAATGGTCAGTCAGATGCTCCAGGGGGGTCTGGTAGATGTTGAGGGGCTATATGCCTTCTTCTGTTTGTTCAGTATTTTTCCAATTTTGCAAAATAAGCTTATAAAACAAGTTAACCCCCCAGGTGACAAGAAAGAAGCAAACATTGGAGCCAGAACACTGTTGTGTGCTGGGATATTTTTGTGTTGGATGACTTACAATACGAGCAATGCCATCTTTTCACTAATATATGGGGTATAAATGCTTTTCTGGTGTGGCATTTATTTATTTATTATTATTATTATTTTTTTTGAGACAGAGCCTCAAGCTGTCACCCTGGATAGAGTGCCGTAGCATCACAGCTCACAGCAACCTCCAATTCCTGGGCTCAAGGGAGTCTCTTTCCTCCGCCTCCCAAGTAGCTGGGACTACAGGCGCCCGCCACAACGCCTGGCCATTTTTCGATTGCAGCCGTCATTGTTGTTTGGCGGGCCCGGGCTGGATTCGAACCCGCCAGCTTAGGTGTACGTGGCTGGCGCCTTAGCCCGTTGAGCCACAGGCGCCAAGCCTATTTATTTATTATTATTAATATTATTATTTTTTGAGACAGAGTCACACTATGTCACCCTGGGTGGAGTGCGGTGGCATCACAGCTCACAACAACCTCAAACTCTTGGGCTTAAGCAGTTCTCTTGCCTCAGCCTTTCAAGTAGCTGGGACTACAGGTGCCTGTCACAATGGCTGGCTATTTTTTTGTTGTAATTGTCATTGTTTGGCAGGCCTGGGCTGGGTTTGAACCCACTAGCCCCGGTGTATGTGGCTGGCATCCTAACCGTTGAGCTACAGGTGCCTAGCCATTGTTACTATTTTTTTGAGACAGAGTCTTACTTTGTTGCCCTGGGTAGAGTGCTACGGCATCACAGCTCACAGCAACCTCAAACTCTTGGGCTCAAGCGATTTTCTTGCCTCAGCCTCCCAAGTAGCTGGGACTATAGGCGTCTGCCACAATGCCCGCTATTGTTAGAGACCGGGGTTCTTGCTCTTGCTCAGGCTGGTCTTGAACCAGTGAGCTCAGGCAATCCACCTGTCTTGACCTCCCAGAGTGCTAGGATTATAGGCGTGAGCCACTGTGCCCGGCCCCCCGGTGTGGCTTTTAAAACTGGCAAAAATAGTTCCCAGCAGGAGGTCTAGATCTACTTTAATCAAGGAATGGGACCATTGTTGGGACACAAGTATAGGCTTCACCACAACTTGAAGGTTGCCATTGTGTTCTTGTTTAAAAAAGGAGAAATAGGGCAGCGCTTGTGGCTCAGTGACTAGGGCACTGGCCCCATATACCGAGGGTGGACAGGTTTGAACTGGGCCCTGGTCAAACTGCAACAACAACAAAAAAATAGCTGGGCATTGTGGCAGATGCCTATAGTCCTAGCTACTCGGGAGGCTGAGGCAAGAGGATCACTTGAGCCCAAGAATTTGAGGTTGCTGTGAGCTGTAATGCTGTGGCATTCTACTAAGGGCGACAAAGTGAGACTCTGTCTCAAAAAAATAAAAAATAAAAAAGGAGAAATACCTTATGACCTTATAGGCTGGTGGCCAGTTGAGTTCTTGCTAATTGAAATGAAAACTTTTTTTTTTTTTTTTGCAGTTTTGGGCCAGGTTTGGGTTTGAACCCACCACCTCTGGCATATCATCTTACTCCTTTGAGCCACAGGCGCTGCCTGAAAACTCTTTTGATATTGGAGGAAAATGACCATCTTTACTCATTAATTCATTTTGCAAATATTTCTTGAAGACCTACTGTGGGCTGGCCCCGTGGACTCTACAGACAGCCAACATCTGCTCTCTTGGAACTTCCTTTCCGCCTCTCTCTTCTGGAATTTCATATAAATAGAATCACACTGTCTATACTCTTCTAGGTCTGGATTTTTTTTTTTTTAACTTTGTAAGATGAACCAATTTTTCTAAAAATAATGTCTGAATTTTTTTTTTTTTATACAGCATCATATTTTCATGGTTATTAGTAGCATTGCACGTGTCAGTAGCTATTTCCTTTCTGTGGCTGAATCACAATTTATTTATCCATTAACTTGTTGTTGGATTGGTTGTTCCTGGATTGGGTATTATGAATAAGGCCTCGGTGACCATTGTTGGCCAGTTCCCTAATATTTTGTGCCATGTCTACTCCGTTCTCTTAGATTTATACCCGAGGGTACACTTGATTGCCAGAGGGTAGATGTGTGTTTAACTTTATTAGAAACTTCTAGGCAGTTCTCCATGGTGGCTTTGCTGCTTCACTCTCCTACCAGCAGAGCCTGAGGGTCCCCCGGTTCCCATTTGTGGGGGCTGTCCTCACAGAGTCCCTTGCCCTTCCCCTGTTGGATTGTGACATTCATGTTTCCCTTTCTGTCTCTCCAGGTGCTCCTGAGACACTGAGGGGAAATGTGAGTCTTCGTGTGATTTGGGGGCCAGCTTCTTGGGCTCCGGGCCCTTCCATCTTCACTCCCCAGGCCCTTCCCTGCAGCCGTGTCAGGAGCCCAAGGAGCCCAGCCTAGCTGGGGAGTGGGGTCCAGTCCCAGCCTTCCCACCTCCCCATCTCCACCTGGCACTTGCTGGAACAGATTGTTCAGCCCTGCTCTTCCTCAGCTGGAAAGTCAGGGAGGCAGACCTCGGGAGGGGCAGGGGTTGGGCGGGGCTGTGGTGCCCTCAGCCCAAGTCATCCTGCTCTCATTCACAAGGACCCTGGACTTTGTGGGGGTTCCCTGGAGCAGAGCCTTCCTTCTAGCAGGGGAGAGAGAGGGTAGGCAAATGAATATGTAAATACAAGCAGTGATAAGTACAGAAACAAAAAGAACAGGCCATTGGGAGACAGGATTTTTTTTTTTTAATTAATTAATTAATTTATTTATTTCTTGCAGTTTTTGGCCAGGGCTGGGTTTGAACCCACCACCTCTGGCATACGGGGCCGGCACCCTCCTCCCTGAGCCACAGGCGCCACCTGGGAGACAGGATTAAACTGGAACACACTGGGATTAAACTGGGAGGAGGCACCCTTGGGTGCTCTGAGGGTTGGCCCGGGCACGTCTGCTGGCAGAACTGACCACACGGTTCTCAGTTGTGCCCCTGCCCTAGGTGATCTGTAAGGTCCTTTTGGGTGAATGTTTGAGTTGTTGGATTTCCAAGCTAGCAGCTCCCGTCCCTGAATCCTAGGGGCGTCTGTTCTCTGCAGAGTTTAGTGGGACAGCTCATCCTTTTTACTTGACCTTCAAGTGTTCTCTTCTGCCTGGAATGTGGAGTGGAGACCCTGTGACTCTTGCTGTGGGAGGGCAGACCCCTTCTTTTGTCCCATCTCTCTGGGCTGTTAACCACATAAGTCAGACCAGGGGGTGGCGTCCCCTCCGGGGGAGTGCAGTGAGGCCCTGGGTTTACATTGGTCCCTGTGCTGGACAGGCGTACGTCCTGGATGCGGACCCTTGTGGCCACTGCCTCATTATCAACAACGTGAACTTCTGCCCGGAGTCGGGGCTCAGCACCCGCACCGGCTCCCATGTTGACTGTGAGAAGTTGCGGCGCCGCTTCTGCTTACTGCATTTTTCGGTGGAGGTGAAATGCAACCTGACTGCCAAGGTACCGTCACTGTCTATCGGGGGCACCGGGGGATGTGTCCTGCGAGGGACCCCAGAAGCCTGCTGATTCCCCAGGCGAGCCCTTACATCTGTAGGACCGTGGGAGACAGTTTGACCTGGTGTTTGCAGGTTAAGCTTCAGACTCAGCAAAGCCTGGGTTTAAGGACTGGTTCTCTCGGCCCCTTGGGGGTGACCTCTTGTTTCTCTTGTGACCCAGAAGCAAGACTAATACCCACCCTTATGTGGGGATTAGATGAACAGTGCCCAGCTTAGCACCTTCTCCCTGCAAATGGCGGCTGCTGTGACCAGTGACTCCCGTCACTTCAGTGCCAGCCTCGGGGAGCGGAGGAAGCGCTCTACCTGGGCCTTTGGACTAGATTGTTCAGCCCTGCCCTTCCTCAGCTGTAGAGTCAGGGAGGCAGACCTCAGGAGGAGCAGGGGTTGGGCTCGGCTGTGGTGCCCTCAGCCCAAGTCATCCTGCTCTCAGGGCCCCTTCACTACCTGGAAATCCATCAGTGCTTCTGGCTCACCTGCAGCCTTTCCTCCTAGAAAATGGTCCTGGCTTTAGTGGAGCTGGCACAGCGGGACCACAGCTCTCTGGACTGCTGCGTGGTGGTCATCCTCTCACACGGCTGTCAGGTAGGAGCCCTCCTTCCACTCTGCCCTGTTCCTCAGACAGGCGTGGGGGAGAGGCTGTGCCCAGATGCTGTGCAGGAGCCCCATCCCCTCCTGTGTCCAAAACACCCTTGGCTTTGTGGGAAAGAGTTGGGGATACGCGGGGCCCTGTTCACTTATTGTTTTCTCGAGAGCCATCTGATCCTCTGAGGAGTTAGCAGCATCCTCCTGGGTGGGTGATGTTCCTGGGGAGAAGCCATCTGGGAGACGGAAGAGGGGACAAGGCTGCTCACCGAGCTGTCCCTGGATTTTGTTCTGAGGCAGGCATAGCGTTCAGCTCCTGCCTCTGTCCTGTGAGGCATTGTTCTAGGCCCCCTGTGCTGGATTCAGACGCTGGACATACTCAGGGATTGGCCACTAATGTGCTGGCTTATTATAGTCAAGTTCCTATCCGTTCCCCGGCCTCGGCTTTCTCATCTTAAGTAGAAGGGTTGGACAGGTCAGCAGTCACAAGCAGGGGCCTGTCGTCCACTAGGGGTCAGCACAGTGTTTTCAAAATTGGCAAACTTTGGCCCGGCCCAGTGGCTTATGCTTGTAGTCCTAGTACTTTGGGAGGCTGAGATGGGAGGATTGCTTGAGGCCAGGGGTTTGAGACCAGACTGAGCAAGATGGAGACCCCGTCTCTGAAAAAAAAAAAAAAAGATAAACTTTGCTGGGCATGGTGGCAGGCACTTGTAGTCCCAGCTACTCAGAAGGCTGAGGCAGGAGGATCACGTGAGCCCAGAAGTTTGAGGTTGCTGTGAGCTGTGATGACAGCATGGCACTCTAGCCTGGGTGACAAAGTGAGACTCTGTCTCAAAAAAACAAAATAACAGGCCAGGTGCAGTGGCTCATGCCTGTAATCTTACCACTCTGGGAGGCCAAGGTAGATAGATTGCCTGGGTTTGGGAGTTTGAGACCAGCCTGAGCAAGAGCGAGACCTTGTGTACTAAAAATAGAAAAACTAGTCATGTGTTGTGGTGGGTGCCTGTAGTACCAGCTACTTGGGAGGTGGAGGCAGAAGGATGGCTTGAGCCCAGGAGTGTGAGGTTACTGTCAGCTATGATGCGACAGCACTCTACTCCAGGTGACTGAGGGAGACTCTGTCTTAAAAAAATACCAAAGCAGGGCAGTGCCTGTGGCTCAAAGGAGTAGGGCACTGCCCCATATGCCAGAGGTGGTGGGTTCAAACCCTGCCCCGGCCAAAAAGCTCAAAAAAAAAAAAAAAACAACAACAAAACAGGCTTGGTGCCTGTAGCTCAGCAGCTAAGGCGCCAGCCACATACACCAGAGCTGGTGAGTTCAAACCCAGCCTGGGCTTGCCAAACATCAATGACAACTACAACCAAAAAATAGTCAGGCATTGTGGTGGGCGCCTATAATCCCAGCTATTTGGGAGGCTGAGGCAAGAGAATCGCTTAAGCCCAAAAGTTAGAGATTGCTGTGAGCTGTGACACCACGGTACTCTACTGAGGGTTACATAGTGAGACTCTGTCTCAAAAAAAAAAAAAAAAAAAAAAAGGAAAGAAAACCAAACCAAAAAACAAAATAACAAACAAAAAAAAAACTTTGGCAAATTCTACATGAAAATCAGGATTTCCAGCTTCTTTTGAAAAACCACAAAGATGGGGGTTGGGGTGGTGGTGCCTATGGCTCAGTGGGTGGGGCGCTGGCCCCATATACTTAGGGTGGCTGGTTGCAGTTGGCCCCGGCCAAACTGCAACAACAAAAAAATAGCCGGGCATTGTGGCAGGCGCCTGTAGTCCCAGCAACTTGGGAGGCTGAGGCAAGAGAATCGCCTAAGCCCAGGAATTGGAGGTTGCTGTGAGCTGTGATGCCATGGCACTCTACTGAGGGCGATAAAGTGAGACTCTGTATCTAAAAAAAAGAAAAACTATAAAGGCCTAGTTCGAGCAGGCAGCATCTTCAGACAGAATTCTGGCCTGGAGCTGGGCAGAGGCTGCCCCTTTGGTCCTTTCCCTTATAGTGTGGACCTGGATAGCAGCATGGGTGTCCCCTGGGAGAAATGCAGGTACTCAGGCCCCACCTTGGACCTCTTCATTCAGAGTCTGCACCGTGCCAGGATCCCCAGGTGATTCCTGTGCACATGAGTTTGAGCAGACTTGACTTCTAAGTGGCGGACATTGGCTGCATCAGAGGTTCCTGGATTGTTGATTTAGGAGGTCTGGGGTCTGAGAATTGCATTTTTTTTTTTTTTTTGAGACAGAGTCTCACTTTGTTGCCCTCTGTAGAGTGCCTTGGCATTATAGCTCACAGCAACCTCAGACTCTTGGGCTAAAGAGATTCTCTTGCCTCTTCCCAAGTTGCTGGGACTACAGTCACCCACAACAATGCCAGGCTATTTTTAGTGGCAGGGTCTCATTCTGGCTCAGGCTGGTCTCAAATCCGTGAGCTCAGGCAATCCACCTGCCCTGGCCTCCCAGAGTGCTAGGATTATAGGGGTGAGTCAGCACACCCATCCTGAGAATTTCATTTCTTACAAGTTCCCAAGTTCTGCTGATACTGCTGGCATAGGGCCACACTTGAGAAAACCTGGTCTAGAGGGAGCTGGCTGGTACGCTGGAGTTGGGCCATCTGATCCCTAGAGACACGAGTTTGAAATGCCCAGAATAGATGCTGATCTGGCTCCTTCTCTAGCAATCCTCAGCCAACCTCCTCTGTCCAAAGCAGTTTTGTGTCTCTGGCTGGGACCTTCTGAATCCTTTTGTCCCACCTCACAAAACCTCTGAACAGGCTGCTGGAGTCCTTCCTACTCTAACTTGTTTTGTAACTAGGGTTCTCGTTCTTCTAGGCCAGTCACCGCCAGTTTCCAGGGGCCGTCTATGGCACAGACGGATGTCCTGTGTCCCTCGAGAGAATTGTGAACATTTTCAATGGGACTGCCTGTCCCAGCCTGGGTGGGAAGCCCAAGCTCTTCTTCATCCAGGCCTGTGGAGGGGGTAAGCATCTCCTCAGCCTCCCGGTGGGCAGATCTGGTGGGGAAGGAGCCACCGCCTGCTTCCTTCTCTGTCCGGCTGTGCTCAACGTCCTTGGGATCCCTCCAGGCAGTCAGGGTCCCACACACAGCCTGGGTAAGCCTCAGCCCATCCACTCTGTTTCATGGCACAGTAGCACCAGGGGCTCTTATAACTTTGGCAACGTCAGCTCCAGAGACTTGGCAAAACCCACACAAAGCAGAGAGAAAAAAAGCCCTTTTTATTTTTCTTGTTGTCATTCCCCCAGTGTCCATCAGCTACATGCCTTCTCCACTTTCACAGAGAAAGGGAGGCCACAGCTGAATTGCACAGAGAAACTGAAGACTTTAAGGATTGGAATTCCCAAGACCCCTGGTCCAGGGGACGTGAGGAATATTTTAAGGATTATTTTTAGTCTTGCCATATGTCCTGATTTTAGAACTAACTCCTATTTACTGTTAACTGATTTTCTTGTAAAATAAAAAAAAAGAGAGAAGGGAGGGAAACATGGGGTTCCCTGGCTTATGGGTCATGACAGGAATGTTGGGAACACTAGAAATTCTGTCCCAGGGAGTCCCCTGTACCCTGGGCTCTCTAGGGGCTGGAACATTTGGACACTTAAGCGGGGTCTGTAAAGCCTTTGATGACTGGCTGCTGCCACTACCTGCACCCCACAGCCTGATCTGCCAGACAAGTGGGTGTTGTTATCTCACAGAACTTTCCAGGTCATCCAAGGGACACCGTATCCGTAGCCAGTGTCATGGGCACCTGTGGTATATTTCTTCTGTGCACTTTGAACTATCCCATATCATTCCACATTGGCAGGGCAGGGGGGGGGGCTTATCTAGGAGAACAGGTGCTGGTCATACGATTCATCTAATATGTGTTTATTGAGCACCTGCTGTATATTGCATATCAGGCTGTGTGTCAGGTGCTGAGGATAAAGGGAAGATAAGGTCATGAGCTGTATTAAGTCCCTGTCACAACCCATGCCCACGAGTGATTGAGAACACTTCGGCCAACCCGGGATTGGCTAGTCACTCACACACAGTTTGGGGCCAGTCACTCTCTAGTAATCTCGGTAAAAGGGGACACTCCCACCGATGGTGTTACTATGACAACATCTAATGAACTAGTGAGTGTGTGTACAATGCCTGGTTCCTTTGACTAGCTGAAAACCTGGCCTCCGCCCAGAAGACCTAGTGCTTGCCATGCCCCTGTCGCCAGCGCAGTTACCTCAGAATAATAGTAATAGGAAGGGGGAAGGCTGCTGTGCTTGGGGGCTGTAGGCCTCCTGCTCTAACTTACCATTTTTCTTACCCAAAATGCATGGTCAGGTGATCCTTTCACTCTGGAGCCTGTGGCCCCACTTTCTCCTACAAATCAAATGAAATGTGAAGAGGGCAAGGGGTCATGAATGAAGGGTAAGCACTTTTTGGACAGTTAGCCTGTCTTGTGCACCCCCATGCATCGCCGCAGCTAGGAGGACCTTTGTCTTATGCATAGCTGCAGTGTCACTCTCTGGACACCTTAGCGGGGCCTATAAGGCCTTTGATGACTGGCTGCTGCCACTATCTGCACCCTCCAAGCATGCGAGGCTCTGGCATGCTCCACCCCTGCCTCCCAGCACTGCTCAGCCTTCCCAGGATGTCCCAGGCTCTTCCTTGCTCCTCTGTCTTGTCCCTGCCTACCTCCGAATCATCCAGCCTTCTGGTTACAATTTGTCACTGCCTCCAGGAGGTCTTCTCTGAACACTGCTGTCCTTGCACAAGGTCAGGGTTAGCTGGCCCCTGGGTTCCTCAGCCCCTGTTCTGCTGCTGCCATAGCACTTTCCCTTGGCTGGGATGGCCTCATCCCCTGGTCGGCTCTGAGGGTGGGGCCAGGCCTGCTGCCCCCCTTCCAGGCCCCTAGCCTGGCACAGAGCTCACAGTCTGATCGTCTCATGTGGATTCTAATTACTTGGATTTGAAAAATATTTCTGAGCTACATTTGAAATAATGTATCCTGCCATTAAAAAAACCCCAAAAACAAAAAAAAACTCATTGGGAGCAGCAAGATTCCCAAGGTCTGGAATGCAGTAATTAAGATGCCCCCTTTGGGCCCAGCGTCTGTGGCTCAACAGGCTAAGGCGCCAGCCACGTACACCTGAGCTGGCGGGTTCGAATCCAGCCCCAGGCCCGCCAAACAACAATGACAGCTGCAACCAAAAAATGGCGGGGCATTGTGGTGGGCGCCTGTAGTTCCAGCTACTTGGGAGGCGGAGGCAAGAGACTCGCTTGAGCCTAGGAATTGGACGTTCCTGTGAGCTATGATGCTACGGCACTCTATCCAGGGTGACAGCTTGAGGCTCTGTCTCAAAAAGAAAAAGATGCCCCCTTTGGAGTTCTGGTGCCTGGCAGGCTTCATGACCTGGTGTTTATCGCTGTTGCCACGTGGTGGCGCCACGTCAGTTGAGAACAGAAATATACAGAACCGTCCCTGTTCTCTGCCAGTGCCTGGTGGGGTGTCTTGGTTACAAGCAGCATCACACCTGCCCTGGATTTTGGTGACTCTTATATTGCAATTCTAAAACTCACTGTTGTAATAATTTAAAACAATTTAAAAATCCTTCAACACGTCCACCCCTTCATTGAGAGGTAGCACTAAAGTTGAGAAATGTGCCTCAAGTCATTAACTTTGATAAGAAATGCCAGTGTGATATCGCACAAAACAGCATGACACACTGGACTGAAGCCAAGCGTCTGTCTCCATGAGCTCTAGCTGTCAATTTTGGGGTGAGTCTTCAGAATTTTAGAGGTCATGCTGAGAAGGCAGAAAGCAACAATAATATGCTGCGGTGGTTGCCCAGAGGGAACATCGCCTCCTCCCACTGTGGATTTATTTTTATGGGGAAATGAGTCTTGCCTTACAGGGAGTTTTGCATTAATGAGGCTCTCTAAGAACCAAGCCGTGCATAACTCGCGCCACCCTGCAGGCCAGGCCTTCACATCATGTTTGCAGGATGGGGATGACACATGAATGGAGAGGCAGTAGCATCCCCGTCCAGACCACTCTTCCCCTTTTCTCCACACCCCTTATCTGATCCCGGTATCTTCTCTCCATTTTTACAGGCAGTCTTTCTGCTCACTCCTGTTCCCTTCAGCCATTCTCGTGGCATCCCCCACTTCAGTGCCCCCCTGCTGCTGCTGTACCAGGCACTCTAGACAGTCACACACTCACTTCTCAGGTCTCCTTCTGCTGCTTCACAGACACCTGAGGCAGATTCTGGAATCTCTACCAAGAAAACAACCAGAAGCCATGAACCAAGGAAGCCAGAGACTAGCATGGCTCTGCAGATAACAGAAGCCCACGGTGCAAGCTGGGAGCCCTCCTTAGGAAGCAGCAGTGTAGTTCAGAGGCAAAAAGATTCAGTGCAGAATTCTACTCTTCTGCACAGATCTGGGTGAAAGCAGATTACCAGGAGTTTCTGAGCTTTAGCTGTGTAGAGAGGCCAGTAGCTGTTATTATTGTGGGGTTAGACCCATCTCTGTTTTCTGCAGGTGGGCCCCCAGCTTCCTGGGTTAACTGTGACCTCTCTTCATCACATCGATCCAGCCACAAACTTGCTTTCTCTGCAGCCTGACTGTGCCATGTCTCCCTTCAGGACTGTTTTCCCTATTCACTGGCCTCAGAGCCTGGGTCACTGTCACCTTCTCCAGGAGAGTTTCTGTAAGGAACCCTCTGCACCACCAGAACTCTGCCTTTTCTATTTTTAACCCGAGCACAAGTTAGCTGCCTTCTTTCGCTGTGTCCCCCATGAGCTCTGTGGCAGAGGACCTCACCCCAGGAGCTCTCAGGCAGTGTCACCTTTTTTTTTTTTTTAGCAATTTTTGGCCAGGGCTGGGTTTGAACCTGTCACCTCCGGCATATGGGGCCGGCACCTTACTCCTTTGAGCCACACGTGCTGCCCTGCACCATTTTGATGGCTCTGTGGCTGAGCTTTGTGTAGCCCGAGTCCTGCCCTGACCTTTCTGTTTTCCAAACCTGACACCACCTTTGGGGAATTTGGATTTTGAAACTAAAAAGATAGAAATGATGACAACTTAAAACAAACAAACATACGTCCAGAATGTTGACAGCTGATGCAGCCATCTCATCTTTTTCTCCTGCTAGGGTCCCAGCCCACAGCACCGCCAGCTTTTCTCATTGAACGTTCCCTCTTAAGCATTTCCCCACGTCTCTGGGGTCCTCATCATCTCCAGTTCAAATGACTTTATAATGCTCCATTGTCATGATAAGTACTCATTTACTAAACTATTTATGTCGGCCATCTAGTGACATCCAGTTGTTGGCACACCTGACCACAGGTGCCTTTATTTAGAGAGCTTTTATCTGCACTTGAACTATTTCCTTAGGAAATTCCTGGATTGGAAGATGTAAACATCTTCTTAGATGTTATTAGCTGTGACTTGGTATCTGTTTGATATGTGTCTGATGCCGTCCTTGATTCTGTAAGAGGATTGGGGAAAGCTCAACAAGTATAAGTGACGCAGTAGCACAAAACAGAGAGGAAGTGAAGGAGACAAGAAAAGAGGGAGTTTGGAATCCACAAATGCAGTCTGTGGTTTCCTGCGTACTTGCTAGAGGTGGCTTGTGAATTTTGTGTGCTTTCCAGCAGCCAAGGCAAGGTCAGATCTCACTTATAAGGGCCATGGTATTTAGTTTTCGGTATCTGGTATTTGTCAGGATAAATGCCCCAGAGGCATTTTTCCCCTTAGTTGTCTAAATAGGACACTGTGATATAGTGGATAACTTCTTTAACTATATTTCTTTTTTCTTTTTTTTTGAGACAGAGCCTCAAGCTGTCACCCTGGATAGAGTGCTGTGGCATCACAGCTCACAGCAACCTCCAATTCTTGGGCTTAAGCGAGTCTCCTGCCTCTGCCTCCCAAGTAGCTGGGACTACAGGTGCCCTCCATAACGCCCAGCCATTTTTTGGTTGCAGCCGTCATTTGGCTGGGCCCGGGCTGGATTCGAACCAGCCAGCTCAGGTGTACGTGGCCGGCACCTTAGCCCATTGAGCCACAGGTGCCGAGCCCTTTAACTATATTTCTAAACAACCAAAAAGACAAGTTTTATATGGCTTTTTTGATTGTGATAAAATACATATGACAAAATTTGGCCAGGCACAGTGGTTCATTTTTGTAATCCTGGTGCTCTGGGAGGTCAAGGTGGGAGGATCCCTTGAGCTCAGGAGTTCGAGACTAGCCTAAGCCAAAAAGAGTGAGACCCTATTTCTTCTAAAGGTAGAAGAATTACTGAACAATGTGGCAGGCATTTGTAGTCCCAGCTACTTGGGAGGCTGAGGCAGGAGGATTGCTCCGATCCAGGAGTTTGAGGCTGACACTATAGCACTCTAGCCTGGAGCAATAGAATGAAATTCTATCTCAAAAAAAAAATATGCATAACATAAACTCTCAACTGTTTTTCTTTTCTTTTTTCTGTTGCCTTGGGTAGTGTGCAGTGGCCTCAGCATAGCTCAAAGCAACTTCAAACTCTGGGGCTTGAGCAGTCCTTCTGTTTAAGCCTCCTGAGTATCTGGGATTACAGGTATGTACCACCATGCCCAGCTAATTTTTCCATTTTTTGTAGAGACAAAGTCTCACCCTTGCTCAGTCTAGTCTCGAACTCGTGAGCTCAAGCCGTCCACCCACCTCAGTCTCCCAGAGTGCTGGGATTACAGGTGTGAGCCACTGTGCCCGACCATGGATATGTGATATAAATGGCATCATATCGTATGTGGCCTTTTGTGACTGACCTCTTTTACTCAACACAGTGTTTCCAAGGTTCATCCATGTTGCAGTAGCATGCGTTGGTATGTCACTCGTTTTTAAGGCTGGATAATATTCCCTTTATGCCTGTACCACATTTTGCTCATCTACTCATCTGTTAATGGACACTGGGTTGTTTCTTTTGGCTATTGTGAATAGTGCTACAATACACAGTTGTGTGCAAGTTTTTGTTTGAATACTTGTTTTCAATTATTTGGAATGTATACCTTATTTTCATAGGTATTTTGAAAATTTCTGCATTCTCCTTTCTTCCCCCTAATTTTACTTTGTGAATGTGTAATACTGTTGTTAAAAGAAAAGGTAAAGTTTCTGGCTGGGTGAGGTGGCTCACAGCTGTAATCCTAGCACTCCGGGAGGCTGAGGCAGGTGGCTCCCTTGAGCTCAGGAATTTGAGACCAGCCTGAACAAGAGCCAGACCCTGTCTCTACTAAAAATAGAAAAACTAGCTAGACATGACGGTGTCCTCCTGCAGTCCCAGCTACTTGGGAGTCTAAGGCAGAAGGGTCATTTGAGCACAAGAGTTTGAGGTTGCTGTGAGCTGTGACACCACCGCACTCTACTCAGGGTGATAAAGTAAGACTCTTATCTCAAAAAAAAAAAGGAAGAAGGAAAGCTTCTGTTTGCTGCTATGTTTACCCAGCTTTGGGACCCTGGCTCCAGAGGGAATCAGGTGGTCTTGGGCTGGGGACAGGCTAGATAAGGCCAAGAAGTGAGGCCAGAGCCCTGATCTGTGTCTCATTGACAAGTGGTGATTGTTTCTGCTTCCTGCAGAGCTGAAAGATCACGGGTTTGAGGTGGCCTCTGAAGACAGGGCCCCTGAAGACAGGGCCTCTGGCAGTAATCCAGAGCCAGATGCTACCCCGTTCCAGGAGGGCTCCAGGACCAGTGACCAGCTGGATGCCATATCTAGTTTGCCCACACCCAGTGACATCTTTGTGTCCTACCCCACCTTCCCAGGTGAGCATATCAGGAGCACTGGATCTCCCAGCTGTGCTGTGAAAGAAAAGCCCAGGGTGTGAATCCTGGTCCTGCCTCTTGCCACCTGTGTAAGCCCAAACAAATTACTCCCCTTCTGACACTCAGCTCAGGTTGAATCAGGGGAGGATGCACGGTTTAAGGAGGCACACACCTTCACACTTGTGTGTCTCACCGCCTCGCCCTGCCTCAGCCTTCTCATCTTTAGAATGGGAATAGTCATCATACCGCAGGGGTCGTCACAGGGGAAGAAACAGGTGGCTGGCGCATAGTGGGTGCCACAGATGGTGATTTCCTTCCTTCTTATCCCTTGGGTGAGTGCTTTGACTCCTCTGTTAGGAAGATGGGAATCACTGCCAAAGTTGGGAGTTGTTTGTGAAGATGAAATAAGATTACAAATCGGGCAGAGCTGCAGTGATGAGGGCTGCTTCTGCTAGACAGTTAATGGGTCCAACACTGGAGGTCACCAGAGACCGTGCGCGGGGAGGGGGTGGCTCTCCACCCAAGTTCCACCTTCTCCTCCTGAAGGTTTTGTCTCCTGGAGAGACACCCAGAACGGCTCCTGGTACATCGAGACCCTGGACAGCGTCTTTGAGCAGTGGGCTCACTCGGAAGACCTGCAGTCCCTCCTGCTCAGGGTGAGTGCCACCTTCCTCCTCCCTGTAGGACAGGGGAGGCTGCTGGGGGGCCAGGAGGTGGTGACAGCGGGGAGCAGGGCACCAGGCCCAAACCAAAGGTGAAAGGTGGGAAGATCCTGTCTGCCTGTGTGCCCTGGCTTGTCAGGAGAGCTAGTGCTCTTGTTTCTCTTTATGAGAGCTGTTACTGCTGGTGGTGACATTTGTCTTTTCTTCAAGGAGCTGGCCTCCCCATGTCCTCTGAAGTTTCCAGCATTGGGGAATAGGATTCCCACCTCCTATTCTGCCACCGAGGGAGCTGGTCCTCAGTTCCAGGGTGGGATGGCTCACTGGCCAGAGCCTGGCACCCCTCCCTGCACCCTTTGTGCCACCATAGTCTTCCACTCTTGCCCTGCAAGAGTCACAAATCCCTTAGGACATTCCTTTCTCAGGAGGCTGCAGGAAGAAGACGTATGGGGAAGGGGGGCCTGAGAGGGCCCAGCCCACTCCATGGGAACCCAACTCAGAGCAGTTGCTTCCTCTGAGGGTCCCAGACCTCATGGCTACCTTTGGGAAGTAGCAGGTGGGGGTCCCTCCTGCTCTGCTTGAGGGCTGGGACCACTCCTTCCTCCTGTTCGTTGCTGAGCAGAGCAGAGGGAATTGTTAACATCTCAGTCGGATTTGAACTTTATGAATTCTGAAATTTTGAATTTTGAGCTTTTTATTTATTTTATTTATTTCTTTATTTTATTTCTTTTTGGGGGGGGGAGCCAGGCTGGGTTTGAACTCGCCACCTCCAGTGTATGGGGTTGGCGCCCTACTCCTTTGAGCCACAGGTGCCGCCCTATTTATTTATTTTTTTTAGACAGAGTCTTACTATCTCACCCTGAGTAGAGTGCAGTGGCATCACCGTTCCCAGCAACCTCAAACTCTTGGGCTTACGCGATTCTCTTGCCTCAGCCTCCTAAGTAGCTGGGACTACAGGTGCTCGACACAATGCCTGGCTATTTTCTTGTTGCAGTTGTCATTGTTGTTTAGCTGGTCTGGGCCGGGCTTGAACCCGCCAGCCTCTGTGCATGTGGCTGGCACTGTAACCAGTGCCGTAACTACTGTGCTATGGGCACTGAGCTGAATTCTGAGCTTTTTTAAACTTAGAGTTGAGGGACTTGTTCTTTAAATTCCCTGCTTAAGGAGGTTGCAGTTAGATCTGTTTTTCCTTTTTCTGAGACAGAGCCTCAAGCTGTCACCCTGGATAGAGTGCCGTGGCATCACAGCTCACAGCAACCTCTAACTCCTGGGCTGAAGCGAGTCTCCTGCTTCTGCCTCCCAAGTAGCTGGGACTAGAGGTGCCTACTACAACACCTGGCTATTTTATGGTTGTAGCCATCATTGTTGTTTGGTAGGCCCGGGCTGTATTCGAACCCGCCAGCTCAGGTGTATGTGGCTGGCACCTTAGGGATCTGTTTTTCAAATGTAGATTTAGTGGACATGCCCCAGCCCATCTTTTGAATTCATCCTTTAATCAAGAGATCTGAACTCACAGACCTCTCCGTGGTCATATTTTCACAGGTTGCTAATGATGTTTCAGTGAAAGGGATTTACAAACAGATGCCTGGTTATATCAGTTTCCTCCGGAAAAAATTTTTCTTTAAAACGCAGTGAGGCCTGGACACCTCATCCTGCCTTATTTTGCACTCCAGAACCTTCCCGCCCCAAGCCTGGAGGTGGCTGAGGCCGGGACTTGCCTACAACTCAAGGACTTTGCAGTCATACAAGGTCTGACCTTTCCCTGCTGTGACAAACAGGCTTTTAGCAGCTTCCAGATTGGACACAAATGCTGAGCAGTGGAGGAGATGGAACAAGAGAATGCCGTGGATATCTCGTAGCCTGTTCACCAGTGGCTGGTGCTGGGCTAATGACTGTGGTATGTGGCCCCTGTGTTTTCTGTGATGGGTATTACCCTGTCTGTGGGTATCCTGTGTGTAACAGGCTATTCAGCACCATCGCTGGCCTCTACCCACTTGATGCCAGAAGTACCTCTCCCAAGCTGTACCAACTAGAAATGTCTTCAGACATTGCCAGATGTGCCCAGGGGAACAAAATTGCCCCCAATGAAGAATCACTGATCTGTAGAGATTTTTGGCTACAAGCAAACCAATATCTCTCTTAGATCAACAAGTTGGGGCCTTCTAGAGTCTGAACAGCTGGAATCTGTGAGTTCTAAAGGACGTTTTAAAAGTTGTTAATTTTTTTCTGTATCATTCTTAGAAAATAAATCTTAGGCAAATATGGATCTCTTTTGCCTTTTTCCTTCTCATTTTGCTCCAACTCTTTATTCCAAATAAATGAGACTTTTGTTTTTTCTGAAAACATTTCCCCATGTCTTTTCAGAGTCTTGCTATGTTGCTCAGACTGGCCTCAAACTTCAGGGCTCAGCAATCCTCCTGCCTCAGCCTCCAAGGTAGCTGGGATTACAGGCATATGTCAACCATGCCTGGCCTTGTTTCCCCATATCTTATTTCACTCGCTCCCTGCCCATGCCGGGAAGGCAACTAGCATGGGAACCATGTGCTCAGGGAGGTTAGTTCTCTTATCCAAGGGAGCAGTTATCCAACAGAGAGGCCTGGCTAGCACCTGGGTCTCCTGAGTCGTGTCCTATGCCTCCATGTGCCTTGCTTGCCAAGGTCCCTGCTGGACCGCAGTGTCACCGTGGTGTGTAACAGTGAGATGCTGAACTTCCCCACGAAGGGCCCATTCCTGGGGTCTTCTAAGCCTATAGACCCCAACCTCTTTCTTCGTCTTAGGGCCTTGGATGTTAGGATGATTTGCTAATAAGACCCTCACCACGATGTGATTCATATAGTTATTGCTTTATTATAATATCATTTTCCTTCTGTGACCTTTCCAAGTCGGAAACAGTCCTGGGGAACTTCTTCTGGTTAGTTATTCTTAATCACCTGCAGGGCACATACAAAATAATCAGGTTAACCAGACAGCAGAGCGGAGCTTGGCAGTTGCTTGTGTTTGTCCTTCCAGGCCATGCTGTTCATGTGAGTCACAGGCAGCCCACACTGTTCACCTCCTGCCCGAGGAGCTCTGATGATATTTTGGAGAAAAAGATGTGATCATAGCTTTCCACTAACCTGTTACTGTCTTCCTGTAAAGAGGGGCTTAGCTTGGGTTTTAGGGTAGGGATGTCTGTGAACCCCTAAAAATTAAATGCCAAATATGTGGATGGGCATGCTTTTAGATTTCATTTGTTGCTCAAATCAAAACTGCTGTTTGCAAGACACTGTTATCCTCTCTGGGTGGGGCCGTAACTTGGCTTCAGAGGCTATTTATTTTATTTTATTTATTTATCGACAGAGTCTTACTCTGTGGTTGTGGGTAGAGTACTGTGGTATCATCATAGCTCAAAGCAATCTCAAACTTCTAGGCTCAAGCTATCCTCTTGCCTCAGCCTCCCAAGTAGCTGGGACTATAGGTGCCCACTACCACGCCTGGCTAGTTTTTCTATTTTTAGTACAGATGAGGTCTCACTCTTGCTCAGGCTGGTCTTGAACTCCTGAGCTCAGGCAGTCCATCCACCTCAAGTCTCCTAGAGTGTGAGCCACCATGCCCAGCCTTTCAGAGGCTGTTGAGCAAAATCTATTAAACAGTTTAATATGCTAAGTTGACTATCCAATAAAGGTCCCAAAGCACAGATACTGAGACCACTGGGCAAAAATTATGTCCTAGGATGTTCACTGCGGCCATGTAAGAGTCAAAAATAAGAAACAGGGGCAGGTGTTAATCATATTCATACTACAGACACTATTTGGCTGTTCTGAAGGATGACATATATGTACTGACATGTAAAATGTGACAGGGTGTTAAGCAAAAAAACCAAGTTGCAGAACAGTTTGAAGAGTAAGATCCTCTTTTTTGGTTACAAGACAGCGTATCTATGTACAACTTGTAGGTATTTAATGCATGCCTATAAGGTCCAGAACACTGTGCTGTTAGCCGTAACCACCTCTGGAGAGTGGAACTGGAGATGGGAAACCAGGGAGGGCTTTTGCCTTTTTACTTGATGCACTTTTATATTTTAGTATTTTTACAAAGAGTATATATTACCTTTTGAAAAAAAAATAAAGCTAGTGATTGCTGAAGGCTCATGTGTTGGGGTCATTCAGTAGACATCTGTTGAAAGGACGAGTGCCCTTGGCCACTTGCCTCCTCCTGAAGCTTCTCTGCACATGTATTTTGTTGGCAGCTTCCTGACCTTGGCCTGTCACCTAAGTTTATCCAGGCAGGTGCTCCCACTGCAGGGGTGCAGCTGTGTGTGACTCCGTTGCACATGGAATTTCCCCAGACTGGGACTTCTGAGAGATTTCATTAGGTCCTTTGCAGCTGCTGGGGGCCACCCCCCACCCAAGGACAACTGGTCACTTGGCTCTTCTACTTCTGGAACCTGTTACCAGGCATCTGTGCCTGCCCTGGCCACCCTCCTGTGAGTGCAGGGCCTCTGCCCAGCTGCCTTTCAGGGCTTGCTTTCCTGGTTGATCGTTGCTGCCATCTGGCCGTGCTTGCAGATCTGGCTACTCTGCTGGGAACAGCTGATGGTGGGGCGATGAATCAGGACAGTTGTCCCTGGAGCCTGCTTGAGCCCCCAAGGTGCTACCAGGACCAGCTGCATGGTGACTCATGCAACAGCTTGGGCTGGAAAAGAGTCCTAGGATTTGGCTGGGAAAAGGCCTCTAAACTTCCTTCCCTGCAGGCCAGTCACCTTTGAAATCTGGTGGTACCTCAGTTGCTAGACTCAGACTTCCCGCTACCAAAATGAAATCCTGGCTTTCCCCCAGTTTACCAAAGAAACGAAATACCAAAGCAAAAAGTCAATCCATGGCTACTCTGTTTTTTTGATTTTTCATTTTTCTCCAACAAACTTTTTTAGAATCTCTGAGGGCTAGGACCACTTGTTGATAAAGAAATGCCAGCAGACAGACAAATAAACGCGACGCTGGCAAATATTAAAGGGAAACCTTGGAAAGAGCCACCTGCTTATTTTGACAGTGTAGTTCCCTCGTGTGACCACATGCTCATTGCTGCAGCTTTATCTTTGTTTTCATAACAAGTGCCAGTTTAATTCAATGTAATAATCCTCTGCAAGTAAACTTAATGCGGTCAGATGCCAGCCTTCCCCTTCTTCAGGGGCTCTGCCACAAACAGCACAGCTCTCACATGCTGGGGCCCCTAATGGTCTAGTTCAACTTCTGTCTTATAGAAGAGCAAACTGAGATGGTGGCAATGCTCGGGATGGTGAAAAACGTGTCCCTGATGGGCTTAGAGCATCCTCTTCTTCCCTCCCTGCATCCGTCACTGGGCAAGGCCCTCTGCCCTCCCCTAGGACTCCCTTTCTTTCTTTTCTTTTCTTTTTTTTTTGTAGAGACAGAGTTTCACTTTATTTTATTCTTTTTTTTAAGACAGAGCCTCAAGCTGTCACCCTGGGTAGAGTGCTGAGGCATCACAGCTCACAGCAACCTCCAATTCCTGGGCTCAAGCGAGTCTCCTGCCTCCGCCTCCCAAGTAGCTGGGACTACAGGCGCCCCTCACAACACCCGGCCATTTTTAGGTTGATTCGAACCCGCCAGCTCAGGTATACGTGGCTGGCGCCTTAGCCCGTTGAGCTACAAACAGTCCTGCGCCTTAGTCCAGCGCCGAGCCAGGACTCCCCTTCTTGTGATGATGCTTCCTATTGCTGTGGCTGCTTCCCCCTACTGCTGCTGTGTCCAGGCTGTTCCTTAATACTGGTGTCTGCTGTTACTCTTTTAAAGTAATATATATATGTGTGTATATATATATATACATATATATATATTTTGAGACAGAGTCTCACTATGTTGCCCTGGGTAGAGTGCCTTGGTGTCACAGCTCACAGCAACCTCAAACTCTTGGGCTTAAGCGATTCTCTTGCCTCAGCCTCCCAAGCAGCTGGGATTACAAGTGCCCTCCATAACCCCTGGCTATTTTTTTGTTGCAGTTGTCATTGTTGTTTAGCTGGTCCAGGCTGGATTCAAACCTGATAGCCTCAGTGTACGTGGCCGGCACCCTATCCACTGAGCTATGGGTGCCGCCTAATTAATAATTTTATGGTTAATAGGCCGAGGGCAGGGGCTCATGCCTATAATTCTAGCACTCTGGGAGGCCAAGGTGGATGGATTGCTTGACCAGCCTGAGCAAAAGTGAGACCCCTGTCTCTACTAAAAATAGAAAAACTGAGGCAAGAGGATCACTTGAGCCCGAGTTGGAGGTTGCTGTGAGCTATGACGCCATAGCACTCTACCCAGAGCGACAGCTTGAGACTTTGTCTCAAAAAAACAAAATTTTTTTTATGGTTATTACAAATGTGTGGTTATTGTTAAAAAAAATATATAGAAGGCTCAGTGCCTGTGGCTGAAGCGGCTAAGGCGCCAGCCACATACACCTGAGTTGGTGGGTTAGAATCCAGTCCGGGCCTGCCAAAGAACAATGACGGCTGCAACCAAAAAATAGCCAGGCATTGTGGCGGGCGCCTGTAATCCCAGCTACTTGGGAGGCAGAGGCAGGAGAATCGCTTGAGCCCAAGAGATGGAGGTTGCTGTGAGCTGTGATGCCATGGCACTCTACCCAGGGTGACAGCTTGAGGCTCTGTCTCAAAAAAAAAAAAAAAAATGTATATATATATATATATATATATATATATATAGAAATTGAGCTGCTGTAGAAGCTCACAGGAGACAGCTGAGTTTACATTTGCAAGCATGAAGGGAGCCAACTCAGCCCTATGTGTCTGGGACTATCCCTGTCTCGGGTGGCGCCTGTGGCTCAAGGAGTAGGGCGCCGGCCCCATATACCAGGTGTGGCAGGTTCAAGCCGGGCCCCAGCCAAAAACTGCAAAAAATAAATAAACAAATAAAACTGAAAGTCTTGAGTGAACCGGGAAGAGTAATCTTTGGATCCTTCAGGAGGACTGATTTCTAATAATTGAGGCTACAGAGGTCTCAGAATGTCAAGTTTGGGGCTTTGCAGGTAATTCGGTGATAGCTGTGGCTGGTGGAGTCTGGGTCTACACACTGATGAGTATGTTCCTTTTCACCCCCGCAGAAACTGGGTGGGGGGGGGAGCTCCCGCCTACCTCTCGGGAGGAAGGAGGCGTTCTGAGGCCTCAGGTGGGCACAGGGCTCGAGGGCCAGGCAAGCAGGGCTCATCTGGTTCTTACCGATTCGATCCAGTCGATGTAGTCGGAGACCCGTGTGAAGACGGAGGGCTTGTGGTAGTAGTTGCAGCCAAGCGCGGACCCAAAGCTGACCACGCCGTGCACTTCCCACTGGCCATTAGCTGCCTGGCAGTTCAGTGGCCCGCCGGAGTCCCCCTGAGGAAGATGGCTCGTCAGAACCCTTGTTCTCACTGTGTTTCTGTTGTTCTACTGTGGGCTGCTGTGCCCTCTGAAGCTGTGGTCACAGCTCCGAGCGCTGCCATGACGCCCTTTCGTGTGCCCAGAGCCGGGCTGGGCACCTTCTCTGCCTTACCTCATTTCATCTTCACAGAACCTCACGAGGTTGACCTATGAGAACTCCCCAGCCCCCTGAAGAGGAGAAACTCGAGTTCGGACTTGTCTGAGGTTGCACAGATTAGTGAAGGGGCTGAGAACACCCCTCAGATTGGAGCTTCCAGGCTCTTAATACCACTGGCTGTTTCCTCCCACGATGAAGGAATTTCCAGGGACTGGGGGGTTGTCTATGTAGGCAGAGTGAAGGGGCACAGTGTGATCTGAAAGGTGTGGAGCCCCTTCCCACCCCATCCCACTTTGCACTATGAAAGAAGGTCTATCCCACAGCAATTCCTTTTGGTTAAGACACTGTCTCCAGGAAGGCTTCTGCGGCAGCTTCCTTGAGCAGACACACTGGGCCATTAATGAGATTAATTTCACAGATAAACCAGACCAGCCTTAACCCAGAGAATACCTCCCGTTGTTTCCATTCCTGCGCGGAGGAAAGAATAAGAGGATGACAGTAATGAGAGGCCTTGATGAGATCTAAGGAAGAACTTCCCAGCACTGAGCGGGGTGGACGCTACAAGGAGATTCTCATGATATCTTTTCTGGGGACCACAAGGCCAAACGTCAGGGGGATTTGTCCAGAGCTATTTCTAGGTGTTTCTGCCAGGAGGCAGGAGGATAGACCCCAGGAGTCTGAGAGCCTCTCCCCATCCTCGGCTGCATTTCGCTGTACTCACATTGCAGCTGGATATCACACCATCGCCTCCAGCGCAGACCATATTGGTCTTCACGGTGCTGCCCCACCAGCCGGGGCTGGAGCAGGTGGCGTAGTCTACCACTAGCAACCGGCCCTGCTGCAGGATGTCAGGGAGAGCCCCGCCGGCTGAATGAGCAGAGAGAGGGCATTACAGGGATGAAAAATGGAAGTAGTGGGTTCCTGGGGTTTTTGTCCAGCTCCTTTTTTTTTTTCTTTTTGAGACAGGGTCTCATTCTGTTGCCCAGTCTAGATTGGAGTGGCCTCGTGGAGCTAATCAGTGCAGCCACAAACTCCCGGGCTCAAGCGATCCTCCTGCCTCAGTTCAGGAGTAGCTGGGGCTACAGGCATACACCATGGTGCCCAGCTAATTTTTTTTATTTTTTGTGGAGATGGGTCTTGCTCTTGCTCAGGTGGTAGCCTCTTCTTTCTGGCGCCTGTTACTCTCTTCCATCCATAGGGTTACAGTGGGAGCAGCCAAGGTTTTCATCTGACTATACAGTTGATTGGTTAGTGTTCTGGCCACTGGTGATTGGTTCAGGGGTGAACACCTGACTCAAGCTAAGCCAATGAGCTCCTTCCCCTGGGAATTTGGGATGGGAATTAAGAGATACCTGCTAGAGAGGGTGTAAACCTGGGAGCTGTCAGCAGTAGCCAACATTTTCTTCTACATAAAGAAGGGTGAAGAAGTAGACCCATCAAGAAAAGAAATTTTGGGCGGCGCCTGTGGCTCAAGGAGTAGGGCGCTGGCCCCATATGCCAGAGGTGGCGGGTTCAAACCCAGCCCTGGGCAAAAAAAAAGGAAAAGAAATTTTATGGGATGGACTTTCTGACAGGCTTCCAGTCCCTGAGTCTAGCCTGCTCTCGAAGGCTGGCTATGCTTCTATCCTTGGGTTGAGACTCTTACACCTTTAAATTCCCTTTTTTTGCTTAGCAAGCTCCATGGGTTTCTGACCCTTATCTTAAATATGACAGTGAGGCTGCTGGCATTTGAGACTTCCTAGTTGGGAAAAATATTCCGGTGCTGTGACGATAGAGCTTTCATCATGGCCCCAGTGACACTGCCACCATCATCTCCATTACTACCACCAGTGTCAGAAATGGAGAGGATTAATATTATTATAATTTTTCACTTGCAATGTTGAAGCCAGAAGTGGCGTGCTCAAGGCAATTAATAAGTAATTAATACCCGTATAACATTTTGCAAGATATAAAGCCCTCTGACATGTACCATCTCTTTCAGTTTTCACCAACAGTATTTCCATTGTACAGATGTGGAAACTGAGATTCCAAAGTGGTTTGCCCAATGTTACACAGTGACCAACGGAGCTGGGCCAAAAGCCAAGCATTTGGACCCTCCCCGGGCTCTTGCCTTCTCAGATGAAATAAATCCTGCCCCAGTGTTTTTTGGTGGAAATGAACAGGTGTCTGTGTTTATATCGTGATAAGTGTGAGAGGACCCTTCCATCAAGGCTCACTTCTGGGCTTTCAGGTCTTGCTTTGGCAGATAAGCCAGCCAAGAGGGTTCAAAGGAATTTATTTAAGCATATGTATGCTGATGTCTCTCTGGGAAAACATGTCACTTATACTTTTGGGTTTATGCCATTATGAAAACAGCAATCGTTTATCTGCATGAACCTCCCTAGAATCTTCCAGACCTCTGTTGATTTTACAAGGGGAAGGGCAGGTGCTCTTTCTCATGTAGCCTGCTGTCATTGGATTTCTGACCTCTGGGTCTAAGTAAAAAAGGAGACACACTCATCCAAGTTCTAAGCAGTGAGACCAGGGGGCACATGGGACTGTTTTTGATACAGAATGGAAGATCTGCTGAGGTCTCCAGGGAATTCCTGGAGCTCTAGAAGCCTCAGGGCACAGAGTAAATGCTATTCTGGACTCTGGCCTTGGGCCATACAGAAGATGCCATGTGGTCTGCATAACTCTCATTCTACCATAGGAACCGTGACAAAACGAACACCAGCGGCTGCTATGTGCCAGGCACTGGTCTAAGGGCCTCCCATAATTCCTACCATCATTGTGACAGCTCTGATGTAGGTGCTATTATTATCCCCATTTTCCAGATGAGGGTTGCAGCACAGAGAGGCTAAGTAACCTTCCCAAGGTCACACAGCTATTAAGATGCATCAGTCTATGCCAACTGGCTTTTTCAAGGCAGCCAAACACTCTGGGATTGAGTGAAGTAACATCCCCTCCCTCCCTTTCCGGCCCCCACTTACTCTGCAGCCTCCCCCACCCTGTGACGTAGCAGGGGTAGTTGTTGGGGAGGATGGTGTTGGCAGGGGGGAGGCAGGCCAGCTGGATCTTGTCACTCAGGGAAACAGAGTAAGCCAGTTTGAGCAGGGCAATGTCATTCCTGGGTCAGTGAAGAGAAAGAGTATGAAAAAATGATTGACTTTCCCAGCCCTGTGTGTGGGGCTTTGGAGAGCTCTGGGACCCTGTATCCCTTACCCCCAGGCTGCCCTGACAGGCAGGTTATCAGGGCATCTTTAAAAATGTAGACGGCTGTGTTGGGAGGGGAAGAGAGAGACTGTGCCCTGCTCCACTGACAGTCTTGAGGTCTGTGGTAAGACTGCAGGCTTGGAGTGGACACAAGGTCAAGGAGAGCTTGGAGGGACAGGTGGCCAGCAGGCATAGCCGGCAGGAAACCCAGGTGGCTGGAGCAGTCTTTGCTTTTCTTTTCCCTATGGCAAACCCCCAACCCTGGCCCTTTGGGGCTGGCTTCACCTGTAAGAGATCAGAGCTCTTTCCCCCTTGCTCTGTGAGACCCTGTCTGTTCCCCTGACAACCTCATCCTCCAAGTGTGCCCAGGCATACCCTTTGGAGAGCTGGCTGGGATTCCAGTCCTCGTGCACCACGAGCTTGGAGACACTGACGGCCAGTGAGCCCGCCTCGGGGGTGGAGAGGCTGTGCCTGCCCAGCACCACGCGGTAGGTACGGGAGGAGCTGGAAGAAAGGGGGCCAAGTAAGCAGAGAGGGTGGGTTCCTGGCTGCCCCCACAGGCAAGGACACCCTAGTGCATCACCCCCAGAGGCCTGGCTTTGGGTATCAGTGGGGATGGGCCCAAGTGACTGCTGCGGGAGCCACAAGTTGGGGTTTGGGAATTTTTCTTTCCCAGAGGCAGTAAGTTATAAACTATACGGTATAATACGTGTAACCATATAATAATCGTTTCCATACTAACTGCAAACTGTAACACAAACGTGATAATAACTGAATTTCTATATAATTATAGATGGAATGAGCTGAACACAGGGAACACAGGAGTTATTTGCCCTCAAGAGCATTTTCTATTTTAACCTTCCAACTCTCATTTTCATATGGGGAAACTGAGGCCCAGAGAAAGATAACTAATCCAGAGTTCTACAGTCAGTGAGAAACCAGGACCAGAAGCCAGGACTCCTGACTTACAGGCCTCATTTTCCCCATCGTCTCATAGAGCTTATTATAACTTAGGCAGGAGAGTGGATCCACTCCGAGCAAGGGGTAACACTGACCCCACCCGACTTCTGACGAATTCCAGCTGATGTGACAAGCAGAAGTGATAGGGAAGGAAGAGTCTGAGTGAACAGTGTTGCAGAATCCTCTTTTCACGCTCCCCCCACCCCACCGGGGCCTTTGTAATTGGCATATACAAGATCTAACAATTAAGTTTGGGAACTCACCCTAGAAAAACTGCTACTTACGTTACTATCACGACTGTCGCCTTTGAGGTATTCCCTTGGGGAAGCTGTGCACTGATGTCAGCACCTCATCTACCCTTCAAGGCAATTTTGGAACTCTTTTTCTGGAATGACTATCAGAGCTGTCACCGTACGGCACACGGAAACACACAATAACAATAATGAATGCTGCTCAGCAAGACACCGCCACACATAGACGTGAACGCAGTTGTGAGACACTGATATACCAAGGTTATGAAATCTTACTGAGTGGTTTGTACATGATGCTAACGTAAGTGCATGGTGGCAAGTTCACGAGCTTAATAGACTCTTTGTATGATGACAGATCTGATGGTCATTTCAGAAAGAGTTCCAAATTTGCTTTGAAGGGTGTAGCTGGCATCAGTCATAGCCTCCCAAAGGGAAGACTTCCAAAGTGACCATGGTGATATTCGGCAATGAGGCGTGTGGCCCTTTTTCTAGGATGCGTTTGTGAACACAACTGTTCAAACTCGTTTGTTGCAATTAACTTTTCTTGAGCGCTTACTAAGTGCAAGGTCCCTTTAATCCACACTAAATTCTGTTATCCCATGTTTTTGCAGATGATGGTATTGAAGCCTGGAGAAGTTATTTAAATTGCTTGAGGGAATCCAATTCCAGATCCAGAGGTTGCATCTACTACTCCCAGAGGGCAGGGATTGGACGGTTCCCTCCTCTCGTCCTTCCTCAGTGCCTGGCATAGGACACTCAATTCATGCCCTGTATTGACCCTTCAGCACACCAACCATAGAGCAACTAAAGCTTGCACGTTGTCCATGCAGGTGGCCATTTGCACAGCACGAGACAGGCCACTTGGGCCCCCTTCCCAGAGGTGACCCAGCAGTGGGAGGGGCAGGTACCTGATGCAGTGAGCAGCTGTGAGGACCCAGTTGTTGGCCACCAGGGACCCTCCGCAGGTGTGGCGCCACTGGCCGTTGGAGCTGTACTGCAGGGAGACCTGGGGAGAAACACAGGCACAGTGGTGGCTGAGAGATTCAGGCCTCTCTGCTCTCCAGCATTCTGAGAGCAGGGCTGGGGCTCCCATAAGGGGAATGAAGCACTCACAGGTGCAAATCTTAAGGGGGAACGGGGCAGCGCCTGTGGCTAAAAGGAGTAGGGCGCCGGCCCCATACGCCGAAGGTGGCGGGTTCAAACCCAGTCTGGGCCAAAACTTCAAATAAAATATAATAAAAATAAAAAACGTAAGGGGGAATGTGAGAATGAGAGTCAATCTTCCTTCTACCCCCAGCTCCTCAGCATTTTTTTTTTTTTGGATAAAAAATTATTTCTGGGGCAGTGCTCATAGCTCAGTCGGCAAGGTGCCAGCCACGTACACTGAGGGTGGCGGGTTTGAACCTGGCCTGGACCAGATAAAACAACAACAACTGCAACAACAACAAAAAAATAGCCGGGCGTTGTGGCGGGCGCCTGTAGCCCCAGCTACTCGGGAGGCTGAGGCAAGAGAATGGCTTAAACCCAGGAGTTTGAGGTTGCTGTGAGCCGTGATGCCACAGCTGTCTACCGAAGATGACATAGTGACATTCTGTCTCAAAAAAATCTTTTTTTCTGAGCTGGGCACAGTGGCTCACACCTGTAATCCTAGCACTCTGGGAACCTAAGGCAGGAGGATTGCTTTTGCTCAGGAATTCAAGGCCAGCCTGAGCTAGAGTGAGAACCTGTCTCTAAAAATAGCCTGGCATTGTGGCAGATGCCTGTAATCCCAGCTACTCGGGATCATTTAAGCCCAAGAGTTTGAGGTTGCTGTGAGCTATGATGCTATTGTACTTTATCAAGGGTGACAAAGGGAGACTCTGTCTCAAAAAAAAAAAATTCTTTCTGTTTAGTTTGATAAACTTTAAGGTGGTAGCATTTGGGACTGTTCCAGTCTCTAACGAGGCTGCTCCTGGCCTTCTTCTGTCTTCCTGCCTTCTTTCTTGTCTTTTGATTCTGTGCCATGGCCAAGCCAAGAGGAGGCAGGTGACAGCTGAGCATGGGCTGCTGTGGCCAGGGCCCCTGTAACTGTGGGGAATGATGATCTCTTTGTTGGCTGACACCTGCTTTTCTCTGAACGTCATTTCTAATTAGCCACTCTGTATTTCTCGTTTGCTTGACATGAAGGGGCCTTAGAGGAATTGGCTTTTAAAAAAGATGTTTAAAATTAGATGAAATGGAAAAAAGGACACCTAAAACTGTGCTCTCCTCAGTCCAAAAATAGGCTGAAGCCATCCTACGGATGTGAAATTTTGTCCACGTCATGCTTGTTATTTGTGGGCAGCAAACTGTAGCCAGAAGAGCAAGGACAAAACCAAGTTTGCGTCCTTGCTTTCCCCCAGGCTAACAGGTCGACTTTGGGCAATCAGGTGCCCTTTCATAAGTTCTTACCTTATCTGGAAAATGCGAAACATAATACCCACTCTTGGGGTGACTAATACTGTAACTTAGGTAGCTAATGTTTAAGTGTCTCATAATTCGAGCACTTACCTGGGGCCAGATACTGTTCTGAGCTCAGACTAGGAATCAGCTCACATTACAATCACAGCAACCACGCAAGGCACTATTGTTATTTCCTCTTTCACAGCTGAGTAAAGTAAGGCAGCTGATATGCATCTGTGAAACATGGTCCATGCCACAAGGGCTGTTAAATATTTTTGGCATTACCTATGAGAAAAGGATAATCAAGGGGTGGCATGCCTGTGGCTCAGAGGAGTAGGGCGCTGGCCCCATATGCCTGAGGTGGCAGGTTCAAACCCAGCCCCAGCCAGAAACTGCAAAAGGGGGGAAAAAAAAGAAAGAAACAAAAGGACAATCAAGTTTCTCCAGGTCATTCCCAGGATCTCCCAGGATTTGAGTCCTGGCTGCCTGGATTCAGAATCTGTTTTGAAAACTTCATGCTTTTTAGAACACTTTAAATCCTCCTTTGGTTCTAAAGCACCTAACACTTATTTTTGAGTGTATTATGGTGGATTGGTTTTGGGGGTATCGACCTAGGGCTACAATCTTGGGGTGAATGTTGGGCAGAAGAGTCCTCTCAGGGAGTATACTGCTGAGTTTAATCCTGGCTTTGCTTAAAATGTTGATGCTTTCTTCATTATGGATACTTTTGTATGAAGTTTGATTTTTTTTCTTTTTTTTTGAGACAGAGCCTCAAGCTGTCACCCTGGATAGAGTGCTGTCACATCACAGCTCACAGCAACCTCCAATTGAGCCACAGGCGCCGAGCCTGAAGTTTGATTTTTTAAAATATTGCATTAGAATATTATTGACTATGTTTACCGAATTTTATGTTACCTCCTTAAATTTTCCCCCTAAGGTCAGTGCCTTGTTTGCCTCACCTGAGTTCCCGCCCAGCTAGACCTACCCACCCACCTGAATGCCCTCCCCCCCACCCCCATGGAAACAGAAGCAGGAAGGGTAGGGACTCTTCCAGATTAACGTTAATGGGTTCCCAAGGCAAGTTCACATTTGTACAGGAGAGTGAGGAAATATTTTGCAGGCAGCACTGACAGGTTCTCAGCACAAGTTTGCCCTGTGCTTGGGGACCCTACAGCAGAGAGTATAAAGCCCCTCCTCTAAGTTCCCACAAAAAAAATACTGTGTGACTGTGAGGAAAGCAAAAGAAGTGGCAAAAGTACATAAAGCCAAGTATACTTGTGAAATATGAGGCATTGTTCCATCATTGGCCCTCTCTTTGTATTTTTTAGAGACAGAGTCTCACTCTGTTGCCCTAGGCTAGAGTGCTGTGGCATCATAGCTCACAGTAACCTCAAACTCCTGGGTTCAAATGATCTTCTTGCCTCAGCCTCCCAAGTAGCTGGGACTAAAGGTGCCCGCCACAACACCTGCCTAAGTTTTCTATTTTTAGTAGAAACGGGGTCTCACACTTTTTCTGGCTGGTCTTGAACTCCTGAGCACGAGTAATCCACCTGCCTCAGCCTCCCAGACTGCTAGGATAACAGGTGTGAGCCACCACGCCTGGCCAGCCCTCCATTTAAAAAAAATTTTTTTTTAAGAGACTCTCTGTGTTTCTTAAGCTGGTCTCAAACTCCTGGTCTGAAGTGATCCTCCTACCTCAGCCTCCCCAGTAGCTGGGACTACAGGTGTGAGTCATGACGCCTTTTTAATTGAGAGGCAGATGAATGGATGCTGGCCTTTCCTTCCGTAAATATAGTGACTACTTCCCAGAAACCCCAAATACTCAAGGCCAACAGGCCTCTGATGGTCCCACCACTTGGGTTTAGAAGCTCACTCCAATTCAGCCGGGTTTGTTCCCAAACCTGTTATATCAGCTCTGCTGGCAATAATGAAGTTTGATTCAACATGTAACTAACAAAATATGAGTTCCAAAAGACAGTTATAATTTACATGGAAACTAAGTTAAATCCTTGGAAGAGACTGGCTAACTCTTAAAAAGTTTCTCTTGAATTAGGTCTGTAAGAAAATGGAAAGATTAGGGGGAAAAGTCTTAAGAGTCTGGATGAGTTCATTACTCAGATCACTTCACGAGTGTCTCAAAGTTTCTACTCTAAAGGAAAGAACACAGTATATTATGGGGGGGGAGCTTTATATGAGAAAGTGAAGAACTAAAATGATTGGTGAATGAATACACAATATATTTATATGGTCTAAAATGGGTGGGGAACCTACTGCCTTGGGGCCACATGTGGCCTTTTGCCTGAGTCCAAATTTCACAGAATAAATCCTTTTATTAAAAGGGGTGCAGCAGAGAAAGATGAAGCTGTTCTTGCCTCCTTTGGAGCTTAAAAAAGAGCAACCTTGAAATGAGAAGGCCACAGGTTCCCCACTGCTGTGTGGGAATCATATAGAAGGGATTTTACTATATTTATTTATGACAATATGAGTTCAAGAATCCTATCACTACCAGCTGAGTGGGGTGATGTGTGCCTGTAATCCCAGCTACTGGGGAGGCTAAGGTGGAAGGATTGCTTGAGGCCAGGAGTTCAAGTTGAAGTGGGTGTTGGTTAGTCCCACTGCTAACATGTCCTAATGATTTGTGTCTGTGTCCCACCCTGATATTCAAGTGAGTCTTGATATCACTATGATTACTTCAAGGTAAGAAAACATTTATGTTCATTGGTAGCATCAATTTTCATTGATTTGCCTGTAGTTAAGAATTAATTTGCATAAATAGCACTGATTGGTTCCTTAAAGCAAGGCTCATTTGCATAGATGGTGGTGAATGGTTCATAGGACAACATTACATTTGTATGCAAGCATCTGATTGGTTAACAGATATGTTTATGAATTTGTTTGTGTAGGATTAGTGGGGTGCAGCAGCTCCTTCTTGAAGCTGAAGAAGACACCTCTCTCCCAACCCCTAGGTTGGCCAAGGCCACAGAAATATATTTTATTGGTGATGTTGCTTGCTCATGCTGCTCCGTGAGTTCCCCACCACTCGTCATCTTTGCCAGCACAAAAATCCCATGGTGGAAGGATAAAGGAGTGATGTGAAGGGGCAGGGAGGGAGGAAGTACGGCAACTCACCTGCCAGGGCCAGCTGTTGGGCCTCACATCTTCACCTCCAACCACCCTGGACACCTGGGGCGGGTAAGCTGGGAGCCCACAGCTGAGAGCTGTGATAAGAGAAAGGGTCATGAGTCCGGGTAGTAGTGACCCAAGCAATGTACATTACACTCACAGTATTCCTACCCCTTAATTAGAAAACCCTTGTTCTAAAAGGATCCCAAGAGGTCATAGAGTTCTGCTCTTTCTTCCAGTTTTTTTCAACTCCAGTCCACTCCTTTCTTATAAGTATAGGACTTTGTGCAATGGGGACAGGGGGTAGGAGAGTGGAAAGCAGTGGAAGCCATCTCTAGCCACATCAGGGGATAGAAAACCAAGGTCTCTGGGTGACACGGCTTACCTCCAACTACCAAAGCAGACAAAAGTAGGGTCCTGATCATGGTTTCTGTAAGCATGGCCCTGGCTAATGCCCTGGTCTTATGAATGGCTGTCTTATCAGCAAGAGGTATGCCGGGAGCATGCAAGATGGGGATTTTCCCAAAGCCCAGTGGAAAAAAGAGCTTGAGTCCAAATATTATTTTTTCCATTTTCTTCCAACCATCACCCTGAAAATACTTTGGAAAAAAGTCAAAGGTAGCTATTGAAATATCTTCCTTCAAGTGATTATGTTATGTGTTAGGAGAGGATGAAAATATTCCTTGTTGGTTCTTGGGGTTGTGTTTTTTAAGAGAAAATGAAGTTGGCATGCTGAACAAATAGCATTATAGTCCAGTGGTTTTCAACATGGCTGGTTTAGCCCACTAGGGGACATTTGACAATGTCTGAAGACATTTTTGGTTGTTGTAGCTAGGCGGTGATGTATTATTGGCATCTAGTGGGTAGAGAACAGAGATGCTACTGAACACCCTCCACTGCACAGGACAACAAAGGCTTGCTCAGCCCCACACGCCAATCGTGCTAAGGTTGAAAAAGGTTGTTCTAGGTTATGCCATGGCTTGTGGTGTGACCTTGGGTGAGTCATGTAAGACTTGAGTCCTGTGGTTGCCCATCTGTGAAACAGGTGGGAAAACATTTGCCTAGTCTGTTTCAAAACACTGGGGTGAAGATTTGCATGATGTGGGGAACATGCTTACATCATAGAAGGTCAAAGCAGGTCCAAAAAATTGAGATCTGGCAGTGATGGGGGGAAGGGAGGGCTTTGCTGAGATGGATTAAGATGCACTTTATTGTCTGTTCCTAAGACAATAGAAATGTGCCCTGCCCCAATAACTTCATTTTCCAAATGAGGTTAAAACAGGAGCTTTTTCCAAAGTAAAGCAAACAGATGACGGCAAGCTGACACCTACCAAGTACTCACATTTGTTGCCTAATCTAAGCCTTAGAAAACCCCGTAAGAGGCTCCCTTATTTCAGAGGAGGATGCTGGGGTTCAGACAGGTAAAATGACTTGCCCAAGATCATACAGCTTCTAAGTTGCAGAATAGGGCTTCAACCCTAGGTTGGTCTGTCTGAAGCAAGCTACTAGATATCATGGAGACAGTATTCTGCATTACCTCCTAGTACTTCAATAAGCTACTTGTCAGGAGAGAGGGTGGAGTAAGTGAGCATGCTTTCCTGATGGGCTTTCTTGCTTTTCCTGAGACCCTCACTCTTCTTGCTCTTGGGCAGAGCACAGTGCCAGGCAGGCACTGATGAGACAGCTCTGCTCTGTCACTGCAGACTCTAGTTTTTGCCTGAGCTGGAAAAGCAGAGGGGAAGGTGGACTTTAACTCTTAGAACTTGTGTCCAAGTCCTTGCTTGACTTGTTGTCAAGTTGGAGAGAAGCCAGGTCCTGAGGACCACTCCAGGGCCCAGATGGACTGGTTGTCCATCTTGACAACAGGTCAACTTTGTCAGTTTGGAGTGTTGTGGCCTGGACAAGTCACTGATCTTCTGAACCTTAGTTTCCTAGATAACAGTCCATGTGAAGAATTGTTATGCGGGTAAGAAAATTGTTGTGTGTAAAAGAACTTTCTAATCTCCCAAGGATCATGCAAATATGAGGGTACAGAAACCCATTGGACCGGATGTCAGAAGACCCAGGTTTCAGTCCCAACTCTACCTCCAACTCCCTATAACAGTTTGGTCTCTTATTTATCTATGGTACTCACTCCAGAAAGCAACCATTTTGGAAGTCCCATCGTTTATTTTTTTATTTTTTGCGGTTTTTGGCCGGGGCTGTGTTTGAACCCGCCACCTCCAGCATATGGGGCTGGCGCCCTACACCTTTGAGCCACAGGCGCCGCCCTTCCATAGTTTATCTTAAAGGTTAATGAAGGTTAATGTGAATTGGGCATTCTGCTACATGTATCTGTGTTTTTTTCCCCCTGTGTTTGTTTTAATATAAAAACAAGGTTTGTCCTGTATGAGGTCACAGAACAAACAACAGTTTGGTACATGCCATGCGTTTGCTGTGTGACCTTGGGCAGACCACACAGCCTGGGGTTGTGCATCTACAAAACAGGGAGATGGACATAAACCCAGTCTGTTTTGCCACTGCTGTCAGGATTAACTTCACTCAAATGGGTTTTTACCAAGAGGTCTTTAATTGGGCCACAAAGTGGACAAGCCGAGCAGGAGAGCTAGCTTCAGAAACTGCTGGATTCTGGGCCCTGGAGTTGTCCCCAGGACCTGGCTTTTCTCCATCTTTTGGCTCTGTCTTCTGTTGTGAGTTCCACTCTCAGACTCTGTTAAGTGGCCTGTGGCAGCTGCTCCTCTCCTCTCCTTGGGGACAAGATCACTGCAGAATCTGTGGTCCAGGATTTCTCAGCTGCAGAACAGCTGACATTGTGAACCGGGTGATTCTTTGTTATGAGGGCTGTACCCTGCCTTGTAGGGTGTTCAGCAGCACCCCTGGCCCCCACCCACTAGGTGCCAGTATCCCCACTCCCAACAGTTATGATAACCAAAAATGTGTCCAGACATTGCCAAAGGTACCCTGGGGAACAAAGTCACTCTTTCTCCGCCTTTTCCTCTCATTTTGCTGTTTGTAGCCTCATCTCCCTGCACCCTCAAACCCAGTGAGAGAGAGAGCCTCCAGAAGCTCCCTGCATAAACCCTGCAACCTCTCTGATTGGACCTGCCTCAGGTCACATGCCCATCCCTGAACCAATCGTTGTGGTGGTGGGGGATGTAATGCACTGATTGGCCAGGCCTGGAGCACCTGTTCCACCCTGGGCAGTGAAGCTCCATCCAGGCCGTCAGACTAGGGGTCCCCTGGGCCAACACCTACATAGAAATTCAGGCTTCTGTGCTGGGTAGGAGGAAATGGAGGCTGGGAAGGCAGACAGCAAGTGGGCACTACAGCCCACCACTCTTCTTAGAGCTTGGTTCCCCATTTGTATATTGTTTGACAACAAGGCAGTCTGTCAAATTCTAAACTGGGCTGGGTCCTTGAGGTCTCAGTGGGGCAGGGAGAGCCAGATGCGAAATTCTCACGGGACTTGTGACTCATTCATAACAATTCTTCTGAGGAGCCATGTAGCTCAGTGGCCAGCGGCTTGGGCTAAGATCCTGGTGCCTTTGTGAGTGACTCTGGTTTCCGTCCTCCTCCTGAATGTGGTCTAGACCAGCAGTAGCGGCAAAGTTGAGGAGCTGGTTAGAAATGCAGAATTTCATACCTGTAATCTTAGCACTCTGGGAGGCCAAGGCAGGTGAGGTGGATTGCCTGAGCTAAGAGTTTGAGATCAGCCTGAACTTGAGTGAGATATTGTCTGTAAAAATAGCTGGGCGTTGAGGGCGGTGACTGTGGCTCAAAGGAGTAGGGCATCGGCCTTATATACTGGAGGTGGCGTGTTCAAACCCAGCCCCAGCCAAAAACTGCAAAAAAAAAAAAAAAAAAAAATAGCTGGGCATTGTGGCAGGCACTCGCAATTATAGCTACTTGGGAGGCTGAGACAATAGAATCTCTTGAGCCCAAGAATTTGAGGTTACTGTGAGCTGTGATGCCACAGAACTCTACTGGGGGCAACAAAGTGAGACTCTGTCTCAAAAAAAAGAAAAGAAAAGAAAAGAAACGCAGAATCTCCCACCTTCAGCATCTGTGGTTTACTAAGATGTGCAGGTGATTTTGTTCTCTGCATGTTATAATTTGAGAAGCCCTGGCTTGGCGCCTGTAGCTCAGCCGCTTGGGCGCCAGCCACATACACCAGAGCTGGCGGGTTCGAATCCAGCCCGGGCCTGCCTAACAACAATGACAACTATAACCAAAAAATAGCTGGGCATTCTGGTAGGCGCCTGTAGTCCCAGCTACTTGGGACTACAAGAGAATCGCTTAAGTCCAAGAGTTTGAGGTTGCTGTGAGCTGTGACGCCACAGCACTCTACCCAGGGTGACAGCTTGAGACTCTGCTTAAAAAAAAAAAAAAGCAACAACAAAAAGCAATTTGAGAAGCCCTGAGCCAGGGAAAGTTTCACCTCTCTATTCCTCGCTTTCTTCACTTATCACATAGAAACAGTATCTAAACTGTTTATCTCTTAGTGTTGCTAGAACTAAACAGTTTCCTTACTTAAAGCACTCAGAATAGTAAACCATGCAGTGAAGGTTCACTCTTAATTCCTTCAACCTGTAACCCTTGGAGAGCAGAATAGTACAGAATTCTTCAAACTTTTCCATCAAACAATCCCAGTGGATCAGGAGTTGGCAAACGTTTTATGTAAAGGGCCAGACAGCAAATATTTTAGACTTTTGGGCCATATGGTCTCTGTCACAATTAGTCAGTTCTGCCGTTGTAGTGTAAAAGCAGCCATATGGGCATAGCCGTGTTCCAATAAAACTTTATTTACAAAACAGATTTGGTTTGCGGGCTCTAGTTTGCAGCAAAGTGATAATCAGGGGTCTAGCACATGGCAGCCACAACAACACAGTGTCTCAGAAGCCTCGTTCTTCATCTGGAATGCTTAATTTGAATTTTGTGACTTAGTAATATAGCTGGGTTTATTTTAATATAAAGTTCTTTTCTTTCCTCCAAATCTTCACAGAAATCGGATGCTCTGGGAAGACGTTCTGTGTTTATTCTCTGCCTTCACACGGCACCTCCTCCCCGCCTGGCCCACTACTGTGAGAACCTTTGTAGACATGTGTCTCAACATGACAGGACTGAGCTTCTGGGAACTGGACCACAGGACATGTTGCAGGCTTGAGGCCAGTAAGGAATGAAGCTTCCTCTCTTGAGGAATAAAACAGAGAGGGATGATTTGATATTAGGAGTCCAGGGAGGGAGGTAATGAGTAGCAATGACTCCTTGCAAGCCTCTTTTATTTTATTGGCTCCCAGTAAGGAGATAGAGCAGGTGTCCATTTTACAGATGAGGAAAACGGAGGCCAAGAGAGGTCAAGCCCTTGACACTGCCTGTCAGTGGCAGAGTTCATAGCTTCAGCCTAGTGAGTGCCTTACCTCAATGCTACCATAGTGTATGCTACTAATATGAATCAGAGAATGTGGATGTGGTGGGCTGCCAAGACAGCCCTGAGTCTTCCTGCTTCTCGTGTCCATGACCTTTGCCATGTGACTTTCCAGTGCCCTCTCAGAGATGTGTGGAGCCAAGCTGTCCCAGCTAAACCCATACCCCAGCCAACACCCAGCTGACCCCTAGACTTAAGAGTGAGTCCAGGCTCTGCGCCTGTGCTCAACGGGCTAAGGCGCCAGCCACGTACACCTGAGCTGGCGGGTTTGAATCCAGCCCGGGCCCGCCAAACAACAATGATGGCTGCAACTAAAAAATGGCCAGGCATTGTGGCGCGTGCCTGTAGTCCCAGCTACTTGGGAGGCAGAGGCAGGAGACTCGCTTGAGCCCAGGAGTTGGAGGTTGCTGTGAGCTGTGATGCCACGGCACTCTATCCAGGGTGACAGCTTGAGGCTCTGCCTCAAAAAAAAAAGGGTAGGTACTGTGCCTGTCTGGTTCACAGTGCCTCCCGTCGTGCCTGGCACATTGTAGGTCCCCAGTAAATATTTGTTGACTAGCGAATGAATGAATGAATGAATGAATGAGTACCTGTGTGCCCAGCCATATGCTTGTGTTTGGAGAAATACACAAGCGTGAAAGACTTCCAGCTCTTGGTTTGGAGGAGGGTAACATTATAACCTATATTGCTGTTAAAATCAGTATTTGACCAATTTTTAGGAGAGGTAATTATCAATACAAGGCAGCACTTGCTGAATGTAGTTGTAAGACGGGAGAGGGCGTGGTGTATCTTGAGGTAGTCTGGCTGGCTGAGCATCTTTTGAGCTGGCACTTGAGCTGTGGTGGAGTTGGGAAGTGAATGTATGCTGAATGCTGTCTCTGTCTTTGTCCAGGCTAGAAACTGGCATCTGTGTGGATGGAGGAAACATGGGACAAAGCCTTTCAGATATGGCCTTGTCTGTACTGAAGCAGAAATATTGTTAAGCCTCACCCTATTGCTGTGCTTGGAGTCCTGATGGTGTGTTTTTCCTGCTGCAAAATCCAGGTGTGTGTGCACGCACGTGCGTGTGTGTGTGTGTGTGTGTGTGTGTGTTAGTCTTCTGGGGCTACCATAATGGAATACTACAGACTAGGAGGCTTAAACAACAGAAATTGATTTTCTTTCTTTTTTTCTTTTTGAGACAGAGTCTCACTATGTTTCCCTGGGTAGCGTGCCCTGGCATCACAGCTCAGCAACCTCAAACTCTTGGGTTTAAGTGATTCTCTTGTCTCAGCCTCCCAAGTAGCTGGAAACAGGCGCCTGCCACAAAGCCTGGCTATTTTTGGTTGTAGTTGTTTGGCAGGCCCAGGCTGGGTTCGAACCCACCAGCTCTGGTGTATGTGGCTGGCACCCTAGTCGTTGAGCTACAGGTGCTGAGCCCAGAAATTGATTTTCTCACAGTTCTGGAGGCTAGAACTCCCAAGTTTAGGGTGTGAGCAGGTTTGCTTTCTCCTGAGGCTTCTCTCTTTGCCTTACAGATGGCTGCCCTCTTACTGTGTCTTTACATGGCTTTTTCTTTGTCCATGAGCATCCCTGGCAACTTTTCTTATAAGGAAACCAGTTAGAGTAGATTAGGGATCCACATTTATTACTTCAATAAACCTTAATTACCTCTTTAAGGGCCCTGTCTCATTTTGAGGTACCGGAGGAACAGGCATCAACATATAAATTTTAGGGGGATATGTTTTCACTTTATAACAAGGGGATTCACCTTTTTAGGATTATGTGTGTGTGAGTATACCTGGAGTGCTTGTAAGGAAGGGAGGCAAATAGAGTTGTAATAGATGGTATTAACTTTTCTTTCCTCTTGCTTTAACCTGAATCTAAGGCCTCTTGCTGCATTGCAAAAATATGTACTATAATTTGAGCCCCACAGTGCCTGTGTCTTAATTATTTTTCCTTCACATGTCCAATAGCCTGCAACTCTGCTAATGGGGCAGCCACAGAGATCTCAGGGGTGACTAACAAATCCTATCCATATACACTTCACACTGTGTGACAGTCTTTCATAGGGACTCATAGGGCCTTACATTCATTTGCCATATGAGTATATGCACATCTTTGCTGTGCCAGCCCATTTTCAGATGCAGGAGAAATAGTAATGAACAAAACAAAGTTCCTGCCCTCATGGAGTTTACTTTCTAATGGGGGAGGGAGATAGTAAACAAAAATAAATATATAATACAATGTCAAGGAGTGATATGAAGAAAAATAAAGCAGGGTTAGATAGGGTTGTACAGTAAGTCTCTGCAAGGTAAACTCTGGGCTGGTTAACTATTTTTTTTTTCCTTAGAGATACATAAGGTATAGTGCAAGGAATGGGGCATCCCACTTGTTTCCTACTCAGCTTTATAACTGTGGAAAGTTAGCTAACCTCTCTGAGCCTTAGTTTCTTCATCTGTAAAATGGTAATAGTGATAATAATGCCCTTCTCCCTGGTAGTTGTGAAGACTAAGGGTGAATGCCCAGTACAGAGAGAAGCACTCAGTGATTGGTAGCTAATATTGCCCCTGAGGGCCTCTGGGACCTGTGCCCTGCCTTGGTCTTCCATCGTGGAGTCCTTGCAGCACAGAATGGCTGTGAAATGGACTATAAGGACCAGGATTTTGTGTGTACATATGTGTGTATTGCTCGTAATTACATTACTTCCTCACTTATATGTCTTCAAAAACAAACGTATTTCCAAGATTTTACTTCTTATCTCTGGGAAGAACCAGATAGAAATAGATAGTTGAAGAAGTTATAAGGTTTTCTGAAACCTTAAGATTCTCTATACAGGGATAGAGAATCCCTTATCTTCAGTTCTAAATACAAAAAGCTCTGAAAACCCCAAATTTGCTGCACATAAAGCTATTTATAGTCTTTGCCCTCTTCTTGTATTTGTACTTTTTACTGCAGAAATATTACTGTTTTACATCAGTGTATGTGAGATTTATATATGTGTGTATAAATGCATATATATATATATATATACATATTATATATACGGGCGCACACACATATGCACTGTATTACCTTTCTGAAATCTATAAAATTATGAATCTGAAGTACCTCTGGCTGGAAGGGTTTCAGATTAGAGATTATAGACCTTTGTTGTGTAATGACAATTATAGACATGTTGCTACCAAGGGAAATCTCTTCCTTTATAGGACTCTCACTATGTGAATCTTGGAATCATTAAACATGGTACTTGGAAAGGCCTTTAAAGATCATTGCCAACTTCTTTTGCTGTACAAATGCAATAATGATGCTTTAGGGCACAAAATCCTTAGCTAACTTTAAATAGTTCCCGGCTTTCTCAGCAAGGGTGTGGGGAAAGGGATTAGAACTAGTTCTCGGGTGTTTCCTATCCACTTCGTTACCATTTCACCCTCATTTTTTCTTTCCTTATCCTCCCTAGATAAGCAGTTTTTGTTGGAAGAAATCCCTGTGCTGTCTTCCAAAGGCAATGTGTGGGGGCTGGAGCATTAGAAGAGAAAAATGAGATTTCCTTGGATAAGCTGTGGATGCTAAGGGCTCCTCTTACATGTCATTCATGGTGTTAGGAAGATGGGGCCACTGTCTAAATAGAGGTTGCATGTAACAACCTCTTAAGAATGAGCGTATATATGGGGCAGCGCCTGTGGCGCAAAGGAGTAGGGCACTGGCCCCATATGCCAGAGGTGGCAGGTTCAAACCCAGCCCCGGCCAAAAACCGCAAAAAAAAAAAAAGAACAAGCTTATAAAATCTGTTACAGGCTCTTGAGAAGTATGTCAGAGTGAGGATGATAGGGACAGGTAAATAGATCTTGACAACTGAAGTTCCTACACTTTTTCATTCTTGGTCCTTGGCTTATTTTATCCCTAGGGTGCAAACAGCTATGGGCAACTTGGCCTTGGCCATAAGGAAGATGTGCTTTTGCCCCAGCAACTGAATGACTTCTGCAAACCTACGTGTGTCAGGAGGATCACGGGAGGAGGGGGCCATTCTGCAATTGTGACAGGTAACTTCTTTCAAAAATAGATAGCCACTCTTTTTCTTATTTAGACATTTCCCTCCTGGGATTTATTTTGCCATCTTTTAGACCTTTGTATTTTGCAGGGGAAAACATCTTTTTGAAAGAGCCAAATCAGAGAATTCTCTATTGTCAGAGCTAGGACTTCAGTGATCTTTTAAGCCATCCCTATTTCCCCCCTCCATTGTTTACTTAAAGTCACAAGGCAAATTAGTGGCAGAGTTACAACATATATTTTATACCATATATTGCTATCTAACTTTCACATAAGAGTTAGAAGTCTTTGTGATTAGATCGAATATTCCTTGAAAGGAAGAATCTTGTATTCCCCTCATAGTACTTAGGATAGTATTTAACAAGTACTACAAGTGCTATACTATTGCAAAGGAGGGCATATTGCATCTGGTTAAGGGCATGAGCTCTGGAATCAAAATGCTTGGGTTTAGATCCTGGTTCTGTGACTGATTAGCTATGTTGCTTTGGGCAGATAATCCCTGTGCACCGTAGCTTCCTCTCCTGATACATGGGGATGATATGGAAGATAAGTTAAGAGGGGTACATTATGACTTTCATAGGACCTTGGTGCTTTTGCCTTTATGGACACCTTTTTTCATGAAGAAATATTAAAAAGTATATTTTACAGCTGTATTGGTATAATGATGAATACAATCCACGCTGGATTTAGTATGACTCATGCATTGTGACTACATTATTTTTTCTCATTTTAAGATAACTTAAAATTAAGCCACTCTCATGGGCTTCTAAAAGTATTGTGGACCTAGACACCATGCCTAAAGGATAGGTCAGCCCCAAATGTAAAGCTCTTAGGACACAATATTGGTACCTCCTAAATGTTGAATAAACGTTAGCTTTTCTTGTTCAGTAGATGTTCAACTTGGTGATTGATTGATTGGCTGCTGCTCCAGGACTTGGAGTTTCCAGTTAGGCATTAGTTTTGAGGCTCTTGGCTCTATGTTGTTTGGCTCCAGAACACATTAGCATAGAATTTGGCTTATTAATTTGGGTGAGAAAAAAAGTTGTTGGTCTGTAACTTCAAGTAGTTAATGAAATCTTTTTGTTCACATTAGCTGTTGTGTTTTCCCCTGTGTATACTATCACCAAAAGCTTTTTTTTTTTTTTTTTTTTTTGTAGAGACAGAGTCTCACTTTATCGCCTTCGGTAGAGGGCCATGGCATTACACAGCTCACAGCAACCTCCAACTCCTGGGCTTAAGCAATTCTCTTGCCTCAGCCTCCCAAGTAGCTGGGACTACAGGCGACTGCCACGATGCCTGGCTATTTTTCTGTTTTGCAATTCAGCCAAGGCCAGTTTTGAACTTGCCGCCTTTGGTATATGGGGCCGGCGCCCTACTCACTGAGCCACAGGCGCTGCACTCACCAAAAGCTTTTGTATTTTGCAGATGGAGGAGGCCTTTTTGTTTGTGGCCTGAACAAAGATGGGCAACTGGGGCTTGGTAACACAGATGATGTCTTGTATTTTACACCCTGCAAATCCCTCCTTGGCTGTGCCGTCCAACAGGTGGCCTGTGGCTGGGATTTTACCATTATACTCACAGGTGAGTTTACTCCTAGGTACCTTTGCTAGAAAGGCTTTGGGTGAAAAGGGCACAATGGTGTTGACCACTGATTAAATGAAAGTCTCTTTGCTCTTAAAAAACGCAAATGCTTACTCTAGTTTTTAAGGAATGTTGTGGGGTGCCATTTATAAGGAGAGGATTTGTTTTTCTTTTTAAACAAATTTTATAGATTTAGGGGGTGGAAGTGTAGTTTTGTTATGAGGATCTACTGTGTCATGGTGAAGTCTGGGGGCTTTTAGTATAGCCATCATCACTTGTGCCCGTTAAGTGGTTTCCATCTGCAAGGAGAGTTTTATTTTTTTTTTTTTAAATGTATTTTATTATTCTTCATTACATTATTTCCCCCCCCCACCCGTCCGTGGTAAGACAGAATTGATTTACAGAAAAGAATACAGAAAACACCAAAGCTCCTGGTAGTGGGAGAGATTTCAAGTAGGGAAAGAGAAGCTCTCTCCGTTCCTCTCCCGGTCTTTCCCCGTCTCCTCCTCTAGGCCTCTAGCCTCA
>CAUYRH010081204.1:0-63036 GCA_963574655.1 Perodicticus potto
CCTACTTGAAATCTCTCCCACTACCAGGAGCTTTGGTGTTTTCTGTATTCTTTTCTGTAAATCAATTCTGTCTTATCACGGACGGGTGTGGGGGGGAAATAATGTAATGAAGAATAATAAAATACATGTATTTAAAAAAAAATGTGTAATGTGTATATTAAAAAACATTATTTACCTACAGAATACTACTGAATCTTTCTCTCATTTCAGCAATTTTTTTCTGACTTTCTTAATGTGTGTGCGTATGTATATATTCATATACATACACACATATATAAACACACATATATATGTATACACTATTGAGTTGAAGATGATCTTAAATATCAACTAGTGAAAAACTCATAACTTTTTCTAGTTTAACCTAGAACTATTGATGAATTGAATATCATCAAGTCCAACCAATCAAGTCCAATAATAACGTTTATTATTTCATAAACAAGGAGTAGAAATTATCTCACAGAATATAAAGATTTATAAAACGCAGTGGGTCACACTGGGCCATAATCGACACTTTTGTCTTCCATATATCTGGTTCTATTCCTTTCGTAGGCATTAAAATTATAGGAGTATTTACTAATCTCCTCAAGGGAATATATATCTATTATCAACATGAATACTTGTGTGATTCCACATAGGCTAACCCAGAAAATCCTCTGAAGAATTTGAAGAGTGTATTCATCTCTGACATCATTCTTTTTTCATTCATTCATTCTTTCTATCTCTGTTCCTATGCACATATACTCTTTCCACATATCACGTAAAAATGGACAAATTGCAATAAATTATCAATAAGTGTAATGATTACTTTGTTATTTTTATTTGAATCTTTCAAGTTTAATGCAAGTCATGGGAAAAACAAACCAAATAAATGGCAATCAATGGTAGTATTTCAAGAAATAAGGTAAGACAGGAAGGAATAGGACAAATTTAGTTTATTACTATATGACTTTAAGTGATTCTACATGTCACTGTTCTTTATTCCTGAGTATTTTTTCTACATGGTCAGAGTTTCTGAGCAAAAAGTACTGGGAAAAGGGGTGATTGAATACATAGAGAAGTCCAGAATCACATACAGAATAATTACATAAAGCATTATAAACCAGATATGTGGAGAGATCTTGGTGGAGAGATTGTCCCATTAGAAACAAGAGAAATTGGTCGTAGCTATATTGTGATTCCAGGTTCATAATTTCAGGGTTTTCCTCCTATGTTACGGACTCACTGGCATATCATGCTTCTCTTACGTTGCCCTGAATATACAGGGCAGAGATGTGGCTTCAAAAATTGATGCAGTTATTGCTTGAAGTCTGATTCAGAAACCGTATGCTTGCCTTCAGGATCAAATAAATATAGTATTAAAAACTTACCTCTTGCTTATTATTTCAGTATTGTTGTGCCCACTGATTGTCAGCATTGACTAAAATATAAAGGGAAAGACAAGTGAACAAATAAATATTTAACAAAATAATTTGAAACACATCATGGAGAAAATAAACAAAGTTGGTAGTGAATAATAGGAGGTAAGAAATACACAATTGTTTTTCTGCACTCTCATATTAAACATAATTCTATTACAGCAACCGTACCATTATATCATAGATCATTTTTTGCTTCCCTTGCCTATTTGTGTGTGAGTTTTTGGGGGGATAATTCATTTGTCTGTCTACGGTAAATGGCATTTGGAGTTTAATAAATATTTCTGGGATTAATAAATTATCAGATAACTTGAACTTTCACTGTCCCAATTCAAAATTATTAATCTAACATCAATGAAATTTACATTTGTAATTTTCTTCCCACCTCAACTCAATAAATTATAGAGTTGTTGAAATAAAATATTTTTCAAGGAATTTTTAGCCTATGATAAAGTGCCATTAAAATACATTAAACGATATATATTTAATTTCAAAATCCCCAAGCCAAACTAGCAAGAGTTTAAACCCAATATTCAAGTTAAAATAAAGGAGTCTTCAATAGAAAATTTATACCATCCTTTCTAGATGCCCCTATGCAAGATATGGCTCATACGAGCTACTGGGGAGGCTGAGGCAAGAGGATTACTTGAGCTGAACAGATTGAGGTTGCTGTGAGCTAGGACACCGTGGAACTCTACCCAGGGTGACAAACGTGACACTCTATCCTCCCCTCAAAAAAGAAATATACAGTAGCTGACTTCAATGTACCTATTTTATAAAGTTTAATTTGAACAATTATCATAGTCTTAACGTTTCTTGTGCTTTGTCAAACTGGTTAACGTGAAGGCATATCATTATGAGATTCACTCTACCTGTGAGACATATTAAAAATGTTTTTAATTTTACTGGCTAATGTTGCAATTAAGTAGTATATAAAATAAATCATTCCTATGTATAAAGGAGCAAAACATAATACAGACTTTGTGGCCTTTTCTTTTTAAAGGGAAATTGCCTTTTCTTATTTGGTATTACTTTTTAAAAAGCTTTTGTAATTATTATCTAAGTAGGTTATTTAATAAAATATATTTTAAGAGAAAAAAATAGAAAAACTAGCTGGGTGTCCTGGCGGGTGCCTGCAGTCCCAGCTACTTAGGAGGTTGAGAGAGAGGATCGCTTGAGCCCAGGAGTTTGAGGTTGCTGGGAGCTGTGATGCTGCAGTACTCTACCAAGGGCGACAAAGTGAGACTCTGTCTCAAATAAATAAATACTGGATGAACTCATGTTTCAGAAAAATGAATAAAAATCATTTCCATTTATATAAATTCAAAAATATGAAATATCAAAATATAGCAAATACGATATGATGTCTTACTCAAATCATTGCCTTGTGTGCTGTCTTTCACTACAGAGATTGGAAAGCCAAAAAGCACATTATTCATGTTTGCTTACGGAGAGGGTTCCACATTTATTTTAGGTTCTGTAATTAAATGCGCACCTGTGTGACCTGATTCAGTATTAAGTGTGGAAAAATTTGACGGTCCTGCAGGTGTCTGTTTCAACGGTACAGAATTATCAGGCAACACTTAGCTCAGGAACAGCAAGTTCTGGCAGCAGCTTCAATAAGGCCTTGAGTCGAGCTAAAGCTTTGTGCTCCTGGAACTAAGAGTTGAGGTGGAAGTTGATCTGCAGAAGTGAGAACAGTGCAACGTGCCTAGGTCTAATAGTTGCACTAACATTAGTAAGGGGGGAGGTAACTGAAAACCCTTCAAATCCGCATCATCTAATAAGAACCCTGTATCTATTCTTTTAAATGAATATCATATTGTGACATACATTCAAAGTGATATTACATATAAATGAACAAGGTCGCTCATCTCTGCAGGAAATCCATGTATTTGGCCCTAGGGTTGAGTGAATAAGAATACTTAAGGCTGTAATTGGGTCATGGCACTCATTGATACCCAGGTAGCCTAGGCTGATTTGAGCTTATGCCTTTAAAAGCGATTTCCATGTTTGCCCCTGAAGAGGAAGAGAGAAACTGGAGGATCACACAGGAGATTTTTAGAGCTTTAACCTTGGAGTGGCCCACTTCTATCTAATCCACATTTAACTGGCCAGATTAAAGCTAAACAGCCTTGGCTAACTACAAAAGATTAGGAAGGATAGTTTCCATGATGTTCAAATAGAAGGTACATGAGAATTTGGTGAACACATCCCATTGTGTCTGACTTCTATCCATTTTTCACCTAATTTTGTATATATGGCATTGTACTATAATTTATTCATTTAAAAGTTAGCCTGTATCTTCACTACCCATCAGTCCTTAAGAGGAGGGCTATTATTTATTCCATTTGAAGCCTCAATATTGAGTATAATGTTTGGCTCTCAGTAAACATGCTATAAATGCTTATTGAATGAAAGGATGATAAATGAATGTTATTTTCCCATAGCAATTTTCTCTGTATTATAATTCTATGATACAGTTTTGATCACCGTTTACAATATCACAGCATCAAAGTGCTTTGTAGGGACTTTTGTTTCCTTCAATAGAGTGAGTTAAATTCTCTGGGGGCCTTCTCGATATGTAAATCCTTCACAAAACGTAAATTACACTTTATTTCCAGATTGCAGGATATAATGGAAAACTATAAATTAAGAGATTGAAAGTAGATGAGCTTGAACCTGAATGGGAAGACTGAAAGTAAGTAGCTGTCAGATCATGAGGTTGGTTTTGCTTTGGGGTTACTGGGGCTCACACACAGTAGTGAACAGCTGTCAAGGGATAGTTGAAGTCTCAGATCTGACGTTTTTTATGCTCTGGGCATATTTGATCATTCGATCATTCTGGGCAGAAAAATGTCCAAAGTCTTTGGAGAGTCCAAATGAGATATCACCAAACCATGCAAAGATTGTAATCAACTAAGACTAAAGAATTATGAGCAAACCACCTTCACTGAGAATTAGCAGAGTCAGCAAAATGCAGCTTTAGGTAAAAAATAAATTGATGGTAAGTATGTGAGCTATATCAAGGGCAGTCACCTTCAATTATCCTCCATTAGTTCATTAATTAATTCAAAATTATGAAAGGCTTTTATAAATACCCAAAACTTCAACACATGTAAGCAATCTTACATGTTTTCCTTACACTTGTAGTTTTATCAAGTAATCTATGTAAAAATAAAATGAATAAAGTATTTAATGTCACTATATTGGCATTTGTCAAACTGAGCAAAGAACTACTGGTCTTTTGATATACCATTTTAAAATATATTAAGTAAAAAAAATTAGGTATAGTAACATATAACTATTATGTGGTTCTATATACAAGTTATTATTTCATTTATCTCTATTTACTTTCAGTTCTAAGTTCATCTTTATTCTGTTTTTGCCAAATATTTGGTAATATTGTCCTATTGTTGTGAAAATGGTAAGAAAATACTCAAATTCCAAAATTTAGAGTTTTTCTATTCCCAACATAATTCCCAGCAAATTTAATTACTACACCATATTGTGCAAAAAAGAGTTAATGTGGCAGGCCTGAGACTATTCTCCTTAGAAAGAGCACAGTTGTTGGTTGGCATTTAAGAAACATGGATTTCAAGTATGTTCCCACATATGTCAAAGTTTTGTGCATTTGTTAATAAGTATATCAATGTGCCTAAACAGTTTGTACGTACAATATGCTTTAGGATGAACATCTGTTTCTCTTCTGGGAGTCTGGAATTTTGACACATGATAGGGCACAGGATGCCCACAAAACCAGCCCTGAATAAAAAACTTTGGGTACTGAAGCTCTAATGAACTTCCCTGATAGACAATATTTCACACATGCTGTCATAACTCATTGATGCTAAAATTAGCCATATCTATTACAAGAAGAGAACTCTTGGCATCTTGCATTTGGTTTCCTCTGATCTTTGCCCATTTTCCTTTTCCTTTTGTTAAAATTTCTTTGATTCTTTTTGCTGCAACACAAATCATAGCTGTGGCCAGCTTATTTCACTTAGCATAATGTCTTCAAGGTTTACGCATGTTTTGGCAGATGGTAAAGTTTCCTTTTTTTCTGCAACAGAATAACATCCCACTGGATGTGTGTACCCCATTTTATTTATCTCTTCATCTGTCAATGATATTTTAGTTTATTTTAACATTCTGGTTATAGTGGACACTGCTGCAGTGAACATGGGGGTGCAGAAATCTCTTTGAAATCTAGAGTTCAGTCTTTGGCTGTATAGCCAGAAGTGAGATGGTAGATAACATGGTAATTCAATTTTCAGTTTCTTCAGGAAACTCCATATTATTCTCCACAGTAACTGCACCATTCTGCATTCCCCCAAATAGTATACTGTATAAGCATTCTAGAGATTTGTTGTGTAACACAGTACCTCCAGGTACATGATATTCTGAATTTTAAAATAATGTTAGGAGGATAGGTCTAATATTAACTGATCTTAACAACACAAAAGAACACAAGAAAATTTTTGGAACTGATAGATATATTAGGTACCTTGATAGTGGTGATAACATCACAGGTATATGCATATATCCAAATTGATCAAAATGTATATTAATTATATCTCAATAAAGCTTAAAATATCATAGCTGATGGTATGACTGTATGCTAATTCATACAACTCTTCTTAGAAATCAATATATTGAGAGTAGTCTTGAAAACCCTTGACACTCTGATGCAGAGTATTAAATATTTGGACATGTTATAATTATCTGAAGGTATTTTTAAATAAAATGTGATAGAAATTCAGTCATATAAGAATCATAATTGTAAAGACTTGTTCTCTTTCTACCAAGACAGCTGTAGTTTATGTAATCTCTGAGCGTTAATTGTGTTCACTAACTAACATGATCATTACCCACATCTTCAGAACTTCCTTTTCAGGGCCATCCCCATTTGAATGGTTTCCACAAAAAGAGGAGAATTACATAGTTTGCTACCATTAGAGTCATCTTCTCCTTTTCATTGTTTATGCACATGAATAGATTTCTATGAAAATAATATCTTATTATCACCTCTAATTTTCTACTTATGTCAATGCATGAGCCTTAAATGAAATAGAACTCCAACATGTGACATACCAATGTACATTGTAACCTTTATTTCTTTTTAGAGCCATTTCAAGATGATTTTCTTTGATGGTCACTTACTTATGTTCACATGAAAGAAACTATAATGTCTTTTTTATAGGTTATATAATGACAAACTATTAATTTTAGAGAGGAATTTAAGTTCTGTTGCAAAATAATCAAGAAAAAATGAAAATTGATAGGATAAGCTTTAAACTTTATTTCTAAAGACAATTTGAAGGTCATTGCAAAAATAAGTGTACTGACCAGGTGCGCTGGCTCATGCCCGTAATCCCAGCACTCTGGGAGGCCAAAGTGGGTGGAATGCTTGAGCTCACGAGTTTGAATCCAATCTGGGCAAAAGCAAGACTCTGTCTCTAGTAAAAAGAGAAAAACTGAGGCAAGAGGATTGCTTGAGCCCAAGAGTTGGAGGTTGCTGTGAGCTGTGACTCCACAGCACTCTACCCAGGATGACAGCTTGAGACTCTGTCTCAAAAAAAGAGAAAAAGAAAAGAAAAGAAAAGTATAGTCCATGACATAAATTAGCTAGTTTTTCAATATACCATTTCTTTACAGATTTACTACAAATCCTTTAGAATATTTCATTGAATTTACCAAGTGCAATGAATTCTAAATTTTAACATCTTGATTAAATTGCTCTAAAGCTTAAAATGTGTGAAATCTTTATTACGGTATTTTTTCTGGACTCTTGTAATAACTTTTTGTTTCTCAATATACATCAGTCATGTGTTTGATCATGCACATAATTTTCCAAATTTTTCAATTTTGCAATAATATAAATTACTCAGTAAAAAATATATGATGTTGAACAATTAAGTTTTCAACTCATCCTAGCAAAAGTGCTGAATACTTCATTGCTGAATACTACTATGAGGTCTCTTTCAAGGTACTCCCATTGGGAAACTGTGCACTGAGGACGGTGCCCAATGCACCCTTCAAAACAATTTTGGAACTCTTTCTGGAATGGTCATCAGAGTTGTTGTCTTATGAAGTTTGAAAATTAAGTTTGTGAACTCAGCACTTTTTCTAGGATCAGTTTGTGAACTTAATTTTTCTACCCCGTATGTATTATGGCCTCTCTATTTATAATTTAGAAAAAAAATATTATTTATCTTCGAATCAAATATCTTCTCAAAAGAGATCAGTTTATTCTAATTATTTCCTATATCTCATTTTGACAATGTCTGTGAGCTACTTTTTTTTTTAATTTCAGAAGTAAGGAATGAATGTTTCAGATCAAAACATTCTGAAAAAAGCTTTTCTTTTTACTATGAAATACTGTTAACTTGTAAAGATACAGATGTACATAGCATAAAATATAACGTCTTTTAGAGCTGAATTTCCCAAGATTGTCGAGTATATGAACTCAGATGGGGATAAAGGTTCAAGTTGGTGATAATGGTTTGGTATTTCTTTCACTGTGGCCTAGCTTATCACAGTATATCACAAAGCTGGTAGTAACAACTAGTCTCAGCGATATTAACGTCAAATCTGGGTAACCACTACAGATCCTAGTGCCTTCAAAATCATGTGTATTTATATGTTTTTCAGCAAAATACTTGAGAACAAGGAATTTAGATTGTGGAAACAGCTTACTAATTCTTAAAGTAAACTTAAGAAAAGAGAAAAAAACTCAATAGAACTGTTTTATTTTCATGTTACTTTATAGACCAAAAGGGTTATTATTTAAATTCATACATTAAGATAGAAAATACTCTAAATATTAGATAAGGAATTTTTTTTGATAATATGTAGGGGAAACACATTTCAAAAGGTGGGCTCTTCTCTTTTTAATAATTAATTGCCACTATCATATTTCTAGTGTTTACTTAAACCAATAAAGAACAATAATACAATTGAAATAATTTCAAGTAGAGACCATTTTCTAATCTAAAAATTATGAGAAAAATAAGTAACTGAGTAAAATGTAGGTGATACTATATGAAAGAATGATACCTAATACATTATTATTCAAATATTTTAATATTTCAGAAGTTTTTGAACATAGATCTTTTGTCACTATAATGCCTTATATTTCTATAGTATTTCTAAACAAATTTCTTTTTATGTCTCACTAATTTTTTTAAATTTCAGATTCATATGAGGGTACATACAATTAGGTTATATTATTTGTGTTGTAGATCATTTTTATATTTTTCCCTCAATTAAGATTTTATGTGACAAGTGAAAGAGGAATAATAATGAAAAATATCCATAGAGGCAAGTAGCCATCCTAACATTCATTAAGTAAGAAATGATTTAAGAAATTTTAGGACTGCCCCCTGTATGATTAACCTATGTCTATCAACATGAAAGTGTTTAATTGAGATAGAGATTATTGATAAAATTAGGTTGCAGCATAAAATATGTGGTACAATTCCATTTTAAAGGGGAAAAGAAAGGAAGCAAACACAATACCAAAAACGTTCTACCACTAAATTTTTTGTGTGACAATAAATGCATGGAATAAGGTGAAAAAGAATACTTGTATACAAAGCCAAATAAAATGACACTTATTTTAAATTAGAGAGTTTTAGTTTTATTTGATTCATTTATTTATTTTATTTTATTTTTTTGGCCAGGGCTGGGTTTGAACCTGCCACCTCCAGCATATGGGGCCGCGCCCTACTCTGTTGAGCCACAGGTGCCACCTAGATATTTATTTTTAAATCATTTCTGTTTGTAATTCCTTCTTAAATCCATCCCATAAGCCTTTCTTACTCTCCCTCAATTTTTCTTTTCATTTTATCATGGAAATCCAATAAGTTATCCATCAAGCTGAAAGTAAGCTTTTCTAGTGCATAAGAGAGGTGGACATTGAGACCTTCTATCAATAATTTCCTACTGCTATTATAAAAAATTACCATAAATTTAGTGACTTGACCAACATACACTTACTATCTTACAGTTTGGCAGGACGGAACATGGATGCATTGGCCCGGCTGCAACCCTTTGAAAGGTCTATGAGCGAATCATTATCTTGCCATCTCTGGCTTCTAGAGGCTGGCCACGTTCTTTGGCTTCTGCTTGCTTTCATACCAGAAGCGTTTAATCACCTAATTCCAACCTCTGCTTCTGTAATTCCACCCTTCTCTGCCTCTCTTTACCTTGGGAGGACCCTTGTGATTATACTAGACTCACCTGGATATTCCAGCATTATCTTCTCATTTTAAGATTTTTAAATCCGGTGACATCCACAAAGTATATTTTGCTTTGCAAGGACACATATTTGCAATTCTGGGGATGAGGCTGTAGACATCCCTGGAGGACACCGTTAGTATTGCTCACCATGGTAGTCAAAGCCAAAATCATTAACGTTGAGGTAGAAAGGAAAGGTAAAAAACACAAGCTAGTAATGATTTTTGTCCTTCACATCCTCACATCCTCTTCTCAGGCCTTTTAAATTTGTTCTTGGCCTTTTGAAATTTCATTGAGTTAATAGCAGATGTGGGCTTGTTTTCATTCATCTTTCTTCAAAAGCTGTCTTTCTTCTTTTTAGCTCAGATAATTATGTCTTCCTTTTAATTGATTACTGATTTTTGTTCATGTCTGTTACTTCTGCAATGCCTATTTAAAAGGCTTTTGAAATTTTGTAGCTAACTTTGTTTCAGGATGTTTTTTTCCTCATACTCTCCAACCTCCCTTTGCCTTTAATTTGGAAAAAAATATTTGGCTTCACTTTTCTGCTTTACTTCAATCTGAATATCAAGGTTTTATTTCTCTTTCTTTCAAAGGAAAGCTTCTGTCTCTTTCAACTCACAATCATTCATGTACTCTCTCCTCTGAGGAAATTGATAATTCATTATACTTTAGTTTTAAATGTTCCTCTCTCTTTCTTTTTTAAATTTTCCTATAATAACTTCGTCTTCTCTCATGGTGCTTTGTGACGAGTGCAATAAGTTATTTTATTTCCTGGTGCCAGGTGTCCTCCATTTCCTCTTGATCCTTAATTTACTGCTCATTATTTTATTTGAGGACTGCTGTTCACCTGTCCACAAATGCTGTGGATGCTACAGACCCTGGGACTCATTAGCTATTTAAAACATTATTCTGTTTCTATTCCCAGGCATCGCTTCTGCCTGCTAACAAATACTGTTGCCACCAGCTGTCCAGGACAGGGAGTGAAGCCAATCTGCCCAGCTACTCTGAATTCGCCTGAACTCTGTAAACTTGTCAATGTCCTTGGTCTCCCCTCAATTGCTGCTGCAACCGTGCCCATGTACCTGTGTTCTGAGCATTTTTAGACAAACATTTGGTTTCTTCTTTGCTTGCTCTCTGTTGTTCTGATCACATTTATTTTCTATCTGTGAGGAACTCCTCACATAATTCTAGTAAGTTGATAGCACTTTTTTTTTTCCACTGAGGGCTATTATAAGTTATTCTCACACATTGTGGTAAGTTGATCGCACTATTTTTTTTCCCAAGGAGCATTATTATAAAAATTTTAAAATGTGTTTCCTCTCATTCATTTCATGCATTTTTGTGGCTTTATTTTCACCTTTATTCAATTTGCCAACACCTTCTCATAATTCAGGTATCCACATAAATGTCTTTCCCCTGGTAGGTTTTTCTTCTGATTATTTTCCTCTTAGAAAGATGCCTTTGTAATAATCTCCCAAATCAACTGACCTTTCTTATTCTACACATTCACCAACTTGACACTAGCTCAGTGCTTCTTCATTGGATGATGAGCAACAGGAGAGGATGTATTTGGTCATTCTGAGTCTCTGCTATAATGACAACATTTAGTAGAATGCTTAGCACATGATAGTAACAAATGTTCAAGCTAAACATTATTTTCTTCTTGAAATCTTCAGGTTTTTTTTTTTTTTATTTTTTGGAGACAGAGCCTCACTCTACCCTTGGTAGAGTTCCGAGGCATCACAGCTCACAGCAACCTCAAACTCTTGGGCTTAAGTGATTCTCTTGCCTCAGCCCCCCAAGTAGCTGGGAATATAGATGCCCACCACAATGCACGGCTATTTTTTGTTGCAGTTGTTATTGTTCTTAATCCAACACCCTCGGTGTATGTGGCTGGTGCCATAACCACAGTGCTATAAGTGCTGATCCAAAATCTTCCTTTTTTATTAAAGACAAGTGAGAGCTGTGAAGCAAAGGATTGGGTCATCACCAGCACCATTTGAAAGAAGCAGACTAGTATAGTGACTCACTGGAAAATAAAACAAATAGGCAAAAGCACAGAAAAAGAAGCATGTACTACATACATTTAATATTAATGAGGGAAGTGTCTTAGTCTGTTTTAAGCTGCTCTAACAAAATAGCACATACTTAGAAAATTATAAACAATGCAAACATGTGTGTAAGAAAGAGGGGGCCAAACTTGCCTCTTTTATAACGAATTCACTCCTGCAATAAGAACCCCCTCTCTAGAGATGAAAGCATTAATCCATCCATGATAGCATGTTGCTTTGGGGATTACATTTCCATCTAATACGTTTTGGGTAACACATTCAAACCATAGCAGAAAGTGTTTGAAATTAAAGAAAAAATAGAATTACTGAGATTAGTGGTTAGCAATTTACAAAGAAGTATATTAACAACTTTACATTATGCCATATTTGAAATAAATTTTAAATTATTAAAATTTAAAATAAAAATTAAAAAGAGCATAAAGCAAACTAAAATTTATCCAACATATGTAAAAGTATGCCATTGTAGTATCAACGCTGTAGAAGAAATCACAAAGGAAATTAGAAATGACTAGATGAAAAATTAAAACATTCATAGGATAAAAAAATACATAACTAAAAATCAGCAGGGACTTTTTGTTTAATTAATAAATTAAAATAATTAATATTTTGCTTAAGTTAAATTTTCAAAAAGTCAAAAATGTTGTAGAAAGTAACTCTTTGTTAAAGAGTTGAACAAACAACTCAAGAGAACAATTACATAGTTACATATAATACCAACATCAAGAAATGAAATTAAAAATCTAAGAATATGTGCTGTTTTTTATTTCAGTTCATCTGCCAGTTGGACAATTTGAGGTCAAATAAACATAACCACATAAAGTAGACTTATCTCTGGTGAAACAGGTACACGCATTTGAGTGCCTCAATTTCATTACTAACATTCAAGAAATTAATCCGATTTACATATATAAATCACAGATTTGGAAACAACATTTTAAAAGAAAAGATGAATGAATTACCAAAAATTGGGAAAGAATTGGAATCAGAAAATATTTTGAGGAAAAAAAAAATAGCACTCGGCATTTACCCTGAAGAATGCTTAGAATGAGGTTCCACTGCGTAAGACAGAATGTGCTAAAATTTCTACTGTGACATGATAAGGTATTGCAAGATAAAAATGATCTCACTTAGTAAATGTTATCAGGACCCGTTAGAATTCTGGCCTCTGGGACCTCAATGGGATTACAAAGTCATGGTTAAGTGGGAAGACATTCACTACCTGTGCTCATACAAGAACAATTCTGCCCATTATCATAAAATAACGGCTTTCACATCAAAACACAATTTCAAAGGTGGAAACACTTCATTTTTATGAACGGTTTTCAAGTGAGATACTGGCATAGACTGGCGGGGGTGGGGTGGGGGCAGAGCTCCGGCAATGACAGGAGGAGCAATGGGGACCTGCTATAAAGACATGAAGCCACTCCCCACTGCTCTGCGCTGTTTCCTAAATTTCAGGGAAGACAATTTTTCCATAGATGGGGGCGGGAGTGGGGTTAGGGAACCTCAGGGGGTGATGTGCAGCCCAGGGATTGAGGCCGTTAATTTTCACAGCCTGAGCATTATTGTTAGAAAGAACTACTGAAAGAAGCTTATTAAATCAAATTCTTTGAAGATTTCTCCTGAATAAAAGAGTTTCATGCTGCCAAAAGTTGCACATAGGATAGTGGTGGTGGAGCAAGACATAATGTTTCCTTTCTCCAGAATCCTTCCAAAAGGACTCAATGATTCCATAAATGTTTTCAGTGCACGCTCCCTTGAAACACACTTCCTCCACTGAATAAAAGAACCCACAACAGGAATGACCGTTTTCTTTGCTTTCACTGCTGTCCATTTCTTATGATAAATCTTGACACAAGTGATGATAGGTTTTGTTTAGGACATAAAATAGTGTGTGGTTATTTTTATATTTTAATCACCAATTCACTTAAAACCTAAAATGCCTACATTATCCGTGGCCTTCCTGGAGACGGTGTTATGACTCCATCTAAGGCAACTGTGCACAAGTAAGCAATAGAATTAATTGGCTACAAAATATTACGGTAGGTATTTCAACATACTACTACTATTTCAGGCAAACCATTCTGATAAAAAAAATACTGCAGAAATAAGAAAAAAAAATCAAAAGCTGTAAAGCTATATCGGTGAACCAGTTCTAGGAAAAAAAATCGAATCGAATAAAGATAATTTAGAGAATCATGTAAATTTTTCTTCCTTGGTCTTCCTTTTTGTCTTTCCAAACAATTCCTTTAGGTTCGCTACTGGCCTTACCTTCCTGCTGTTCCAGTGCCTAACGACAGTCTGGTTGCACCCCATTAGGGTCTGCCTCTGGACTTCACCTGTCCTCACATCCACAGTAGGAGAGAGATTTTTCTCATTCTTTCAGGGCCTTTCTGGCTGATTGGCTGGCTATTGCTGAGAAAACCACATTAAGTTGTCAATAACACCTTTGTAGCTTCCATCTTTCAGGATAGAAGCCACAAACGAGGACCATTTCAAGTTCTCCAGTGCAAGGCTGAAGATTTTATGTTTTTGCTTTTATTGGTGTTTTGTTGTTTGTACGTAGGAGGAGGAGGAGCTGAACTAGGAAAAATATAGCACTTAATAGGACGTCTTACAGATTGCGGTTTTGAAAGGGTAGCTACAGAAAGTAAAATGCTAGATCACCAGAACTACTAGTTTATCAGTACAATATTTAAAAACTCACAGTTGAATGTCATCAGGCAAGACAGGCCCTGTCCAGCCTCCTGAGACCACCTTCAGGACTGGCTGGCCATGAAGACGAGTGTGCAACGGCTGGCACAAGCCTGTCTCCTGCACATATGATGGCTGAACTTATTTTTTTCTAATAAAAAATACACTAATTTTAAATTTAACAAGATTTAAAACAAACAGATAACATATACCTATAAATAAAGTGCATAAAATGAGGGTGAGCAATTTTTGGTCTTCCCGTTTCACTGTCTATAAGTGAATTTATACAGAAAACTGTTTTATTTCCTTCTTTGCCTTGGCACAGGGATTTTCAACGATTGTGCCATGGCATACTGGTGTGCCCTGAGAATATCTTAGGTATGCTGTGAAAAATTTTAAAGATCATTAATAAAATTATTTTAGAAAGTTCAAAACACAATAAGTATATTCATTTTTTACTCTTTTTTTTTTTTTAGATCAACATAATTTAAGTGTGCCATGGAACTTTAATTGTAAGTTCAACTGTGCCATGAGATAAAAATGTTTAAAAAGCACTGCTTTGGTAGATTGTTGATGTGTGGAAAACCTAAAATAATCATTGCAAATATTCCTTTGCCTTTATTAACTGCTGCTGTCTCAACTTAGTTTACGACAAGCTCTTTGTTGAATATACATGTCCATTAAGATACTTAGTGTCAGTACTAGGATTAGGCAAAGGGGGTGCTAGTCTCTAAATGAAAGAAGCCAGTCACACCCAGGAAGGAGGTGCTAGTGCTCTAAATGAAAGAAGCCAGTCACACCCAGGGACATCTGCTCATTTGTAGAATGCTGGGAGCCCTGACTCCTTAAATTTTGAGCCATAGGCACTTCATTCTTCAGAAGAAATTCATAGCAAGCTTATAGTAGCCATTACCAATCCATAGACCAGCCGTATAAATGCATTATAATTAGCCTAACTAGATTTATAGTAATTTTTTCCAAAGTTCTCAATGAGTATACTAAAAATAATTTCAATTTTTAAGAAGAATGGAGACATGCTGATCTTGCCCCCATTTCCAAAACCAAATCAATGAATTGTTTTTCCAGTGCTCTTTCTACAAAGGAATTTGTAAGACTCATGGATACAGATATTAGTCTCCACTTAGGTTTCTTCACTTTCTTAGGTTCCATTATGGTCCAAGCCATCATCATCTCTACTAGGACTACTGCTGCTGCCTTCCAATTTGCATCCACTGTGGGAGGGTGACCATTCTTCTCACTGCTTCATAGGGCATAATATAGTTCTCTCTCACTGTAAACTGATGGATTCATTTGTCATTTGGGGACTTTCTGGTGGACAGGGAGTCAGTATTACCTTGGCCCAAAGGACACAGGGCCCTTGCCAACTTAGGGATCAGAGTAAAAGAAATGAGACTTGGCTCCATTAGGACGTATTTTTTCTAGGAAGTATCAAAAATAACCAAGACAGACATTGTTAGATGACTGAAGAGTTGGATTTGCCAATGGGGCAAGATCTTAGGAAAATTTGAGTACATATATTTTGTGACCTGCTAGCTACCTACCTGCTATGCTAGTAAGGCCTGAGTTCATATAAGATACAATTTTAAAAATTATCCTGAACAAATTTCATCTCATTGTTTATCTCTTGGTATTATTAGGTGCTCAGTTAGTGCTTAGAATGATGTAACTGCTTAATATGGTTTGTGCTGTTAAGATGCAACATTTAGAATCTACTTTAGGAAAGTAAAGATTTTTTAAAATGTACTTGCTTTCTAATTTGCAAGCAAACTAGAAAGAATAATCTATTTTTATCTCTTGAACAAAGACATATGAGACACTCATAAATTGTTTTTCTTAGTCCTTCTGAAATATTTTTAAAAATTTAATAATATATACAGAAAAATATTGGAATTTTGACTGGAAATAAATATATGCATCAGATTGGGAATGGTGATTAGTTTAAGTTTGTGCTTCTGGTTATGAACATAATAGAGATCTTCATTAATTTTTGTCTTCTTTAAATTTCAATTAAAGTTTATTACGTTCTCTATAATAAAGTCTTTCACAATATTTTGTTAGATTAACATACATAAGTACATGTAATTTACATGTACATTTCCTAAGTATTTTGATATCGTGTATCTAATTTCTGTTAAGTTGGAAATATTTAATTTCTTATGATTATTTCATTGACCTGATTGTTTTAGAGGTGTGTCAATTAAATTTAAATCATGCATTATTTCTTTCTTTATATCTTTATTATTACTCACTAGCATATTTTCTTTATGGTCAGGAAACATAAGACATATGATTTGAATTATTTGAAGTTTGTTGAGACTTGATACATGACTCAATTGTCAGTGCTGTCACCAAGGAATCAGGCTGGACAATGGATTGTAAACTCGAAGCTTGCAGGAATTGGGCCTTCCCATACGTGTTGGGGAAAAGGTCCCAAGCAACTTCCACAGCTGCTATTTATTGAGAACATATGTCCCTCCCCTGAGCCCCATCCCCTTCACTGGAGTTCCATAGCTGATCAATTTCCAACTGTCAAAGTCTGATCATTAATGTCCAGTAATTGTCACTTTGTCTCTGCAAGCCTGCTGTCCTGGTCAATCACCACTTTGCCTCTGCAAGCCTACAGTTCGGGTTCCTACACCTCTTGCTGCAAAAGGTGCTACCTAGGTAGTTACATAGATCAATACATATGTTATGTAAGCTGCTACATAGCTTTTTACATAGATTGCTACATATCTTATTACATAGTTTGCTACATATTCTGTTACATAGATTGCTACATATTTTGTTACATAGGTTGCTACATATCCCCCCTTTTTCATTTAAGACATTCTTGGGCATGGTAAAGGAAAAACTTGTACCTGTTTACTTCATTTGCTCTTCTTGTCAGATAGCGCTCCTTCTAGCTAGGTGGAGAAAAGAAAGAAAGAAAAAAAAAGCACAGAATAATTAACAAAACGACATCAGAGAACTCAGTGAGGGCCTTCACCAATGAAAAGGGATTTGTATTATGTTGTATTCTTCTAAACAAATAAAGATGATATTAATTTTTACATATTTTATCACCTAAGTGTTTTGGGGCTGACCTATAGGGTTCTTGACACTTCCATAGGAAGTATTAATCAATGCCCAAAGTTTCCTGCTTCTGCACATTATCTAATGCACCCAATAAATGAGCAGCAATAGGCACAGTACAGACTGGAATGTCAGGTGGGGAAGTGTCAATCTAAAGAAGCAGTAAGGGGAGGATTAGGATATATATCCAATAAAGATTCTCGCACCTTTGCTAATACAAGAAGTTTGCTATGACTTCAAGTTTCCATTACCAGAGCCGACTGCTTTGTTCAGAACCTTATTAGAGCCTAGAGGGTGTGGACTGAGCTAACCCAGGCCTAGAGATTGGGAGTTCCTTAAGTGATGGAAACCTATATCAATACTTCCTTTCAGAAGCTCTAACTGCTGATGGGGAAAAGGGCACTGGCCACTCCTAGCTGCTTCCTGCTGAGGATGGATGGTGATATGGGAGGCAGTTAGAGGTTTCTCAAAGGAAGTTGATCTAGGGTTCACAGTAAATGACAACCAGGGTGGAAAGTTTGGAGTAGAATGTTTTCATGAAATTTCAGGCCCAAAAAATAGAAGGAGTTACGAAAGTCAAATGACTAAAGTAGTTGACCCCCTTGAGGATCATAAGGGGGTGCTGACAGCAGTGCTGGAAGTTTTATATGAATAGTAAGTAATTGCAACAGGAAAGATCCCCAAAGTAACTGCTTAATCCTGACTTTTAGGGTTTGATTCAGCTTAGCTTTATTGAGGTGCAAAGGTGGCAATGGATGGGAGGACACAAAGTGCAGAGACTCCAGTTCTTCCACATCCTGTTCTAATTGAACCTGCTGCACCACCTCATCACTGTCTTTATCAGTCTGAAACTGTTGAGACTCCACGGACCAGAAGCCACCCATTTGCTTTACTTTTTGCTATTTTAAAAGCTCTCTACCACTACAATTGTTGTTCCCCTGGGTAGGACAGACAGGGATTGGCTTATTATTTGCCAAAGTTCTCAATATCCCTTTGGTAGGTGCCGATGAATTGCCAAAGATGTCCCTCACCCTGAGTGGCCCTGTCCTTTGGTAGGTTACTTGTTGCAGGTTACCTATGATTTGCCAAAGGTCTTAATATCCCTTTGGTAGGTGCCTATGAATTGCCAAGGGTCTCACTTGAAGTGACGTTACCCCTCCCTAGGTACTTATAGTGGCCAATGGCTATGATGTGATGTCCCTTGGTCAATCTGGATGGAGAGTCCCTTCGCCCTCCCCATAACTCCTGCCATATTGCCAAAGGTTACACTTACTGAGAGTGATATTCCCCTTCAGTCCATGTCCACTATCCTGTGGACTACGCCAGAATATTGGTGCTGTCACCACGGAAGCAGGCCAGATTGTAAGCTTGAAGCTTGCAGGAAGTGGGCCTTCCCATACATGTCGGGGAAAAGACCCCAAGCAACCTCCACATCTGCTATTTATTGGGAACATACGCCTCTCCCCCGAGCCCCACTCCCATCACTGGATTCCACAGCTGATCAATTGCCAACTGCCAAAGTCTGATCATTAAAGTCAATCACCACTTTGACTCTGAAGCCTGCAGTTCTGGTTCCTACACATCTTGCTGCATAGGTTACTACATGGGTTGTTACATACATCACTACATATGTTGTTACATAAGCTGCTACATATCCTGTTACATAGGTTGCTACATATTTTGTTACATAGGTTGCTACACTCAGTACATGCTCACTTTTTATAAACATTTTATGATTGCTTGAAAAAAACATGCCCTAACATTCTCTAGTTATACACGTTGAAGCTATTATACTAAATGCATACAAATTTAGGATTTCCAAAGTTTCATTATGAATATAACTACTTATTATTAGGATCTAACCTGTTTTATACTGTATATATTAGATTTAAGGCTACATAATCTATAGTATTCTGATTGTCAGGGAGAATAATTAAACATTGCACAAAGTAGAACAGCAGATCTAAAATTTAGGTAGACAAATAGTTTAAGGCCATTCTTTGGTGGATAATAGTGCCTGGTGCCAGGCTGACACTCACTCCCACCATCATGCTCCCTGAGGTGAAGTTGAATGAGTGACAGTAAAGAATGGGTAGAATTATAAAAAGAGTGGTCCTAGCCCAAACGCAAAAAAAGCCATGCTTTGCAGGACATAGAGTAGACCAGGGGTCCTCAAACTATAGCCCATGGGCCACATGCGGCCAGCCAAGGACATTTATCCGGCCCGCCGGGTGTTTTTGCCACTGGTGCCTGTCCTGCTTAGCAGCCGACTCATCCCGGGCCCCAGTACACATGTGTGGAATGTGTACCACAGCATTCTCCGACTCCCCTCCTTCTCTCTGTCTCTCCCCTCCAGGTGTTTTTGCCTGTCCTGCTTAGCAGCCGACTCGTCCCAGGCCACAGTGTGCATGTGTGGAATGTGTGCCGCACTCTCCGACTCCCCTCCTTCTCTCTGTCTCTCGACTCCTCCTCTCAGTCTCAGATGAGACTGAGACTCGTGATCGGAGGAGTCATGTGCAGAGCCTGCTGCTGTCTGAGGACCGAGGTAAGAACAAGTTAGGATTTTTTTTTTTTTTTGAAGTTAGGAGGTCTATTTTTTTTATTTTTTTGCAGTTAGTAGGGCCTTTTTTTGTGATTAAGGGGGGGCCTTTTTTTCCTGAAGTTAGGAGGTCTTTTTTTTTGCAGATAGGGGGCGCCTATTGTTTTTCATTTTAAATATTGTATTTGTATTTGTTTCCATTTTTTTTTCTTTTGCAGTTTTTGGCTGGGGCTGGGTTTGGTATATGGGGCTGGCGCCCTACTCCTTTGAGCCACAGGTGCTACCCCCATTTTGTTTTTGGGTTTGGTATATGGGGCTGGCGCCCTACTCCTTTGAGCCACAGGTGCTACCCCCATTTTGTTTTTTTACTTCAAAATAAGGTATGTGCAGTGTGCATAGGAATTTGTTCATAGTTTTTTTTAAAACTATAGTCCAGCCCTCAAACAGTCTGAGGGACAGTGAATTGGTTCCTTGTTTAAAAATTTGAGGCCCCCTGGAGTAGACATTTTATCAGGAAATGGTGCCAGAGTAGAGCATGTGTCAGAATTTGTAAAAATATGGGAATTCCAAAGAACAACAGCCAAAAATAATACAGGGTGTCCATAAAGTACATACACAATTTACTATGTTAAACTATTTTAAATTGTCCACTAACTTTATGGATACCTTGCACGTAAGCTTGGGTGCAAATTGACAAAGCAAGCTAACTTCTCTGATGATTCAATGCTAATTCCTAAGACACTGGGCTTGAAATATATTACTTTGGTTTAAATCAAGATTAGTCCTGTTTTGTACCATTGTTTAGCCATTTTCTCTTCATTGTGAATATTTTGGCAACAAACCTGTTCATAAATTAATCTCCTAGGTTTCCCTATAAATCTGTCTAATTCACAAAAGCAATTCTGGGCCAAAAAATCTGTATAACCTTCAGTGATATTTCAAATTATAAAAGTCACCAAATTTCAGTAGTGTAAATATCTACACTACTGTTCAAAAACTTATTAACTTTCTTTACCATTGTTAATTTGAATTAAATATACTCACACTGAAAACATACCCACAAACACTAGTTTGTATCTGTTTCTAGATTTTCTAGTAAATATTTAAATTTTAGAGCTTGAATATACTTGTGCCCTGTTAATTCAGTTATCATACTCTATCATATTAACAATTTGTCAATTCATAACCTAATTCAAATAATTTACATAACTTATTATAAGTCACTTCTATTTCATAATGGAAGCACTCTTCAGTATATTTTAAATCCATTTAAAAATACAATGAGGCATCATATAGAAAATATGTTTTTTATGTAAAGAAAATGTTAATAATGGGCTGGTAGTCTTAGGATTCTGCTAAATGTGATGACCTCATTTGAGTGATAAATTGTTGAGATTAGCTCTCTAATTCATTATATTGAATTCTTTTAAAAATTGTAATAGATATTTCAGTGAATTAGAGAATTAATCTAACAGTCTTCCAAATAAGCTAACCTGATAGTTTGAAGCTTTCTGAACATAATGTAATTTTAAACTAAGAGAGATCATATCCCATGAGCAACAAATTGAGATACCTGTGTAACTTAATTTTAAATGGTAATTATATTAAGGGAATAAGATTTTAAAAGCATTTCAAATCCATACCTTCCTACAAAAAATTGTTTAATCAGCCCACTGAAACAAGGCCTAGTTTAATATTCTAAATTTCATAAAATGTTTCCCTTTAATAAATACTTACCAGTAAAAAATGATCAGACCTTCCCAATCTATTTTTTAAAGCTACTTTTTTATCTGTACCATCTGAGCTAAAGCCCACAGGTGTATATCTATCTTATTAGTGGAGTGTATCTTGTAAATAATCAGGAGAACTTGCTAAAGTTGATTTAGAGAATACAAATAACTAAGGGAAGAGTCAAGTATTAAGGTTGTAGGTATTACATTTAAAATGGTATTGTTTGGCTCTGTTTGAAACAAAGGCACACAGAGTTTCTGACTCGAAGAGACAGCATCAGAAATTGCAGTGGATTCTAAATATCACAGCATTCAGTATACAAAAGTACACACACACAAATATAACAGGGGTTACATGGCCCAGGTGAATAAATGTGTGTGTGTTTAGGGGAATGTGGTAGGAGAGTAGAAGTTATATGGAGTTTTCCCACTATAGTAGGGGAGTAGAAGTTATACGGAGTTTTCCCACTATTCTAATGTGTATCCTAAAACTTTATTATGTGACTTCAAGTTTCAAATATAATTAGTCTATACTCATGCAAGTAGCATTAAACACAAAATTTCACCTCATATTTGAGAACATACTCATTTCCCATGTCTGTTCAACTTGAGTCTCCTTTTTTTTTTAAATATATGTATTTTATTATTCTTCATTACATTATTTCCCCCCCGCACCCCTCCGTGGTAAGACAGAATTGATTTACAGAAAAGAATACAGAAAACCCCAAAGCTCCTGGTAGAGGGAGAGATTTCAAGTGGGGAGAGAGATGCTCTCTCCGTTCCTCTCCCGGTCTTTCCCCGTCTCCTCCTCTAGGCCTCCAGCCTCAACTTGAGTCTCTTTAAGAATCTTCCCCAGGCTGGACAAAATTCACCAGTCTTTACGAGACAAGCACCCTCTGGTGGATGCAGTGAGTTTCCTTTGCTAAAGAACAGCTTAGCACACAGTGTCTGCATCCAAAAGCTCTCCCCCTTCCTCTGCCTGGTAACATTGTCTCCTCCTCTTTACTTCTTGCTACAGATTTGCAAAATGAACCACAGATTAAAGCTAAGGGTTGGTTCTCTAAAACTGAATAAGGACCATCCTCAGAAGCCCAATGTGGAAAGAGTTAATGAGAAAGATTTTTATATCGTATTCTAAAAGAAAGATCCAGAATCACCAGAGAAACCAGATGTGAAAGGCAAGACATTAATCATATGCAAAGTAATTATGATTAACCTTTACTAAGTATTTATTTTATCCTAGGCAGTGTTCTTTACATTATTTACTCATTTTACTCCATTATAAATCTTATTTGGAATCATTATTTCTCCTTTCTGTATATTTTTCAGACAAGGAAGGCATCGAGGTAGGCAACCCATCTCGCCCAAGGACACACAGTCAATATGTGGTAGACCTGGCATTGGTACAGTGCTGGGATTCTGCAGCCTGTCAGGTGGAAGAAGCAACGAATGCTGCATTTTAACAACAAACTACTTTCTAAGAAATTTAATTAATAAAACTATATTCATGAAAGGTAGAGTTAAGGTGCCTGGAACTTTTAGGTATTTTTAATTGTCTGATGGCCTTGCATCTCTGGAACAAAAGAAAATTTGGCTACAATCGTATATTTTCCCGGAGCTGAAATAGATGGGGAAAAAATCTGTTAGGTGATACAGCAGAAATCACTGCAGTGAGACTGTGTGAATCAAAATTCGCCCAACATGGCTGGCAATTAGACGGCTTGCCAGCCTGACTGGATAATCGAGCTCAGCGATGGCACAAAACTGAACTTCAGATTTCCCCTATTACCACTGAACTTATCATATCTGGGCAGTGGCTGTACTGCTGCCCAGAGGAGAACACCAAGCACACATACGCACCACATGCTCACTCTACTGCAACTGCGGCCATGCTCGACGCGTCTTACCTCTTTCTCCTTTGGACGTGGCTCTTTTTGTACTAATAAACGGGTAAGAATGTTGTCCCACACACTAATTATGTTCAGTAGTTTGGGGCTTTTCATCTTGAGATGCCAAATCAGAAATTCACAATGAGTGGCATCATTTCCATGCTGCTCTGGTAGTAGCTCCTTCCTCATCAAGGCACTAGGAGCTGAGTCATGCAAATCATGTGTATGTCAGATACTCAAAGACTAGGAGCTGAGTCATGCAAATCATGTGTATGTCAGATACGTCAAAGACGGCAAAAAGTTTTCATAAAATATCCTCAAAGGGGGATACAGAAGGGACCACTTGGTTACCTGTTTCCTGTACTAAGACATCATAATCATCACATACACATGTTTTCCAACAACTTGGCACCATGAATGTCAACAAGGAGGAAAAGCAGAATACAGAAGGAAAGCAGATACTGATGACACACCTAGAAATTCCTTAAAGGGCAGCAGGGTCCTGGTGGGAGGAACTTCTCATAAATTGAAGGATATGACATTGCTATGCACAGGTCTGTATTTCTCCATTTTCCTAAAAGACTGAGATGTATTTTCCTCATTCATGATTGTATTCCTTGGAAATAGTGACGAGGGAGTGATAGTTTCTATCTTTATCAGAAAGTCCCTGTTAACCAGAATGTCAGAAGGACTATCTGGCAAAGACGCAGATACTAAAGAGAAAATTACAGCAGCTATATCACACAGATGGCCAAAATGCAAAGGGATAAAATATTGAAAGCTCAATAGCAGAAGCCAAAAATTAGAAAATAGAAGAATTGAATACAGAGTAGGAAGAAAATAGAAGGTGAAAGACCAGAAGGAATATTATAAAGACAGGGTTCAGAATTGGCAATTAGGCAAAGATGGTATCAAAATAGAAAGAATAGGGAAACAAAGGGTGTACAAAATTACCAAGAACACTAGTGTGTGTGTGTGTGTGTGTGTGTGTGTGTGTGTGTATACAGGGTGGATATAGGGTTTGTGTACATTTTAAAATAGTTTAAAATAATAAATTGCACACAAACTTTATGGACATATATATCCATTATACGTGTGTGTGTGTGTGTGTGTGTGTGTGTGTGTATTACATCAAAGAAAGAGTTTATTCCACATGGCACCAAGTTGGGGGCAGACAGGAGGAGACACTAGTATTTTTTCTGAGACAGAGTCTCAGTATGTCGCACTGGGTAAAGCGTCATGGCGTCATAGCTCACAGCAACCTCCAACTCCTGGGCTTAGGTGATTCTCTTGCCTCAGCCTCCCAAGTAGCTGGGACTACAGGCGCCCGACACCCTCAGGATATGGGGCCAGCACCCTACTGACTGAGCCACAGGTGCCGCCCCCCCATTTTTTTTGTAGAGACAGAGTCTCACTTTATCACACTGGGTAGAGTGCGTGGCGTCACAGCTCACAGCAACCTCCAACTCCTGGGCTTAGGCAATTCTCTTGCCTCAGCCTCCCAAGTAGCTGGGACTACAGGCGCCCACCACAACACTCAGCTATTTTTTTGTTGTAGTTGTCATTGTTGTTTTTAGCAGGCCTGGGCTGGGTTCAAACCTGCCTGCCCCGGTGTATGTGGCTGGTTCCATAACCATTCAGCTACGGAGATGAGCCAGACATATAGTATGTTATTAGTTCACATTTAGGGATCAATTACTCTACCATATGGGTTCTTCAATATCATCATTTCATTCCGGGTATCCCAAATCTATGTCAAGTCTTACAGCTTCTGAATTAAGGCAATTCTGCCCTCTGTGGGCCTCAACAACTCTATATAACAAGCCACTGAACACTGGCTGACAGAGAAGTGTGTGAACAACTTTTGGAGAGGGCAAATTAAGTGGTAAGGCCTGACCCTGCTAAGTTGATGTACTATCCACATACAGAAGAATTTTCAGGTAGCAAGTATAATCAAAGTCTCCACTCAGAACAAATAACTGAATATTAGTCTATATATTCTATTACCATCTTAGGATGAATCATTGCAGCCTGGCTAAAAAAAACTGCTAAGTTCTAACCCTCTCCCTACCATAATCTTTTTAGCAGCAGATCTTGAGTTGGATGTTTTATCCCATAAATCCAAACTCAACTCAAGCATAGCTCCTACTATGGAAGATCTGAAAAGCAAATAAATAAAGATTTGGTCCAGATGGAAGTTGAGGAATGAGAGAATAAATAAGAAAAACTTGATAATGTTTTAAATCCTCTGGACATAAGTGTGCAGGAACACACCTGAAAAAAGAACTCATGAATCCTGAGCTTAACTCCAAGAAATGCTCATACTGGGTGTGTACTTTATTTTCTCATATCTTCTCTCCTTTCTATTCTCTCTCACTTTCTCATTTTACTTCTGTATTGATTCTGTGCCTTATTGGACAAATTAAATAAACATCTCCCTTCCAGATTGCCTTTTGCCTCTCCCTTCCAGCATATCACTTCATGGTTCAATCACTGCAAAGGGAAAGAATGGGAAACGCCCCAGTCTCTGTCTACACTATCACTGTCCCGTTGCCAGTACAGATAGAGACTGGGGAATTTCCCATTCCTTTGCTTTACAGGGAGTCCTTAACAATAATCATGTAATCAGGTTTGCACATGAAAGGCATCCACTATTTATTAGTAACTTTGTTACATAGGAACAATGATAATAGTTAACAGAGGAATTTTCATGGCAAAAGGATTCTGAGATAATTTTGTGGTGGACATAAAAACAGTCATAGATTATGGTTCCCCATTATACCCTAAATATATTTGATTCTATAAGAGAGAATTTCTGTGCTGTAAGTAATAATTTAAGATCATTCATTTATCAATATGACATCCTGTGAAAATTGATCGTGGTGCTAAGTTCATCATTAAGGAGTGAAAAATTACTCTGAATTAAAGTATTATTTTCAGCTTTAGTATTCTCCATCTCAAAGGGGAAACTAAATAGAAATATCATATCTTATTTATGAAAGTTATACTCCAGTGATTAACCTTAAGAAGATGCTGCATGAGTGTTCATGAATATGTATTTCCTGCCAAAGATGAAAGATTTAAGAAATGCAGGCATACCTTTATTGCTCTTTGTAGCTATTGCATTTTTTTGCAAATTGAAGGTTTGTGGCAATCCTGTGTCCAACTGGAAGAGATAACTTGGACACCACCAAAACAAAAAACCACAAGCAAAGACAACTTGGGAGTAAGTAATCCTGGTGACTGGAGCTCACACAGTCTCACCTTCGAGGTGTACATCAGTGATTTTCATCTGGGTGCTGTAGTACACTGGTATGTCCTGTCAGGGGAGGACGTCAGGTGTTCCAGGAGAATTTTTACAGATCATTAATTACATTATTTTCGAAAGAAGTTCAAAGCATAGTAAGTACATGCTTGTTTTATTAACTCTTTTTTTAAAATCAGCATACTTAGAGTATGCTGCAGAAGTTTAAGTATAGGTCCAAGTGTACTGTGAGACAAAAAAAGTTGAAAAACATTGCTTTGTATGTTCTAGGTGTGACAACCCAAGATGTGTCAAAAGGGGAAAAAATGGTATTTGCCAAATATCACTGAAAGATTCACTCTAAAGTGGTGCTGCCCAATGGTGGTATCCACTGGCCACATGTGGATATCTAACTTACATTTAAATAAATCAAAATTAAATAAAATGTTTAAAGTTTGTTTCTTGGTAGCAGTAGCTACATTTCAAGTCCTCAAGAGCTACATGTGCCTAGTCACTGTGTCATTATCCCACTGTCAGTACTGATAGAGAGTGTTTCCATAATTGCAGAACATTCTATTGTACAGTACCACTCAAAGAATAATGACTTGTTCATGATGTGAAAGAGAGGACAGAAGTGGGAGTCACAAGGAGAAGTCAGTTCTAGCAGTGCAACTGCATTCAGTGAAACCAAGGAAAAAGGGTTGCAAACCCAGAAGCAGAAGAATTAAAGAGCAGCATCATTTATTCTATGTGGCACTGTACCAGTTAATCAAGTGGGCAGTGGCTCCAAGGTATGTCAAGGGGAATTGTTGTAATATGACCTGTTTATACTCATCAGCAAGCAAACAATAGTATCAGAGATAGAAAGACAGCTGGGTAGTTGTAGATGGAGAATTATGTAATGCATCAAGCTCCTCAATGTGACAAATCTTAGGAGTAGGATATCACAATGATAACCTTATTCTGAGTATACATATTACACATGGGTTACACGTTTTCTTTTTTTACATAAAAAGCTTTTCCTTGTTTCTTTCTGATTATATAAATAATTCATATTTTTCATAAATACTTCAAACAATATAGCAAAATGTAAGAGGGGAGTCAAAAATCACTTGAAGCCAGGAGCAGTGGCTCATTCCTGTAATCATAGCACTCTGGGAGGATGAGATGAATGGATTACCTGAGTTCACAGGTTCGAGACCAGCCTTAGCCAGAGTGAGATCTCGTCTCTAAAAATAGCTGGGTGTTCTGGTGGGCGCCTGTAGTTCCAGCTACCTGGGAGGCTGAGGCAAGAGAATCACTTCAGTGCAAGAGTTTGAGGTCACTGTGAGCTGTGATGTCATAGCACTCTACTGAGGGTGACAAAGTGACACTCTGTCTCAAAAAAAAAAAAACACTTGAAATTTTCAATATCTAGAGGTAACCAGCAATAACTGTGTCAAGAGATAAAGGAATACATACATATACATATATATATATATATATATATATATATATATATATATATGTTGGTTTTTTATTGTATCTTAAATAATTTTGCTCTTCGTTAGTTTTTTTTTTTTTAATCATGTCTTTTTTTTTTCTTGGAATGGGTTTGGTCTCTCCAGTAATTCACATGATCTCACTGTTCATACACTCAAGTAAAAAATTTCTGTGTTTTATTTTTTAATTTTTTGAGACAGAGTCTTACTCTGTTGCTCTAGGCTAAAGAGCCATGGCCTCAGCCTAGGTCACAGCACCTCAAACTTCTGGGCTCAAGCAATCCTTCTGCTTCAGCCTTCCAAGTTGCTGGGGCTGCAGGCACCCACCACTACACCCAGCTGTAGAGACTAGGTCTTGCTCTTGCTCCCACTGGTCTTGAACTCCTGAACTTAAGCCACCCTCTCAGGTCAGCCTCCCAGAATTGCTGGGATTATAGGCATGGGGCACCATGCATGTATGAAATTTGGCTTATGTCATACACGCATTACTGCAACTTGATTTTCTCACATAAAATTATATCATAAAATCTCAATGCAGTTGAGGCATATTTAACTCATCCTTGAGAAATAGATTTTTTAAAATTTTGTCAACAGCTTCTCTACAAGTGCTTTAGCTTCTCTGCAAATTTATCTTCATTACAATGAATTGATCATAGCAGTAGAGTTAGTGACCCTTCCTCTCACGTTTTTATTAATACCATACAAATAAATAACAGTAAGTAAATCTATGGATTTTCTGGAGTCTTCTTACCAGGTCTCAGAAATGTTTGTTTTTGACATAAAGAGGCATTGTTAATTTATTTCCAAATTCACCTATTCATCATTTACACATGCATGTGTGTATTTACTCTTTATCACTATTGGTGCCAGTTCTAATATTATAATATTGAATGTTGTTATTGATTTTTGATAATCTGTACAATTATTGTTCCTTAATTTAATTAAAATTTGTAACTACCAGTTACAATTCTACCAGTAAGTCTCAACAATACTTTTGTGTTTAGTATTTATTTGGTTCTCTTTTCTACAAGTTGTCTGTTAAAAATTCTTTGCAAACTTTTCTATTAAGGTGTTTTTGTTTTGTTTTTTGCATTTGAACATGTAGAATTCTCTGTATTAAGGCTGTGATTGTTAACAACTTTTGGGAGTTTAACTATACTTTTATCCACATTATAGTCACCAGTTTACATGAACCACAGTGTGACTTATATACACTGTAATCATGAAATAGGGTAGCCCTGATGAATATCAAAGATAATATAAATATTATACATATGTAAATTATATTCATTGAAATATTTTCCTGAGCTCTAATTTGTTCATTGACTATATTTATAGTATACATTGCCCTTTTATATTTTGTACAAAAATATTTCTGTTTTTTATTTTAGCCAGTAATTTTCCTGTCATATTTTAAAAGATTTCCTGATTTCTGGATTTCTTTGGCTTCCAATATTTTTGTGATTTTATTTTTACATGTAATCTTCAATTCATCAGAAATATATTTATATATGGTGGGACAGTGTTCTATATAAATTTCTTTCAAACAGATAGTCACTTATATCAGCCATAGGTATTAAATTAGCCAACATTTTCTTCTTGAATCAAAATATCTTCCTTTTTGCATACTGAAAATCATAATCCTGGAATCTGTGAATTCCATTCTTTCCATTTACCCACCTTTTGCTAAGTCTCTGACAGTCACATACTGGCTTGATTACAGTGGCTTTATGTTATTTCTAATATGTGGTGAGGTATCTCTGCTCACCAGTCTTCCACATGCCACATGCATAAATTATACTGTTAATATGAGATATTTACTTTTCTATACAAACTCAGAAGATTACTTTGTGAAATTAACACAGACACCGTTTAGAATATAATTAGGATTTAAAGTGTGCATTAATTTTTCTTAGGTTTTCATTTTATTTATATTGAGACCATGATTTTTCTTCAGCCTTTCTCTTGCTTACATTTATGACATTTTTATTCAGGTATAGCTTTCTTATGTACATATCTTAAGAAAGGCTCAGTAAAACGTCATATGATAACCAGAGCATCCTGGAGATTAAAATCTCTGTGCATTTTAAGGATATTTTAAAAGAGTAAAATGGGCAACCCCTGTGGCTCATTGAGTAGGGCCCCAACCCCATATACTGAAGGTGGCAGGTTCAAACCCGGCCTCGGCCAAATTGCAAAAACAGAAAAATAGCCGGGTGTTGTGGCGGGCGCCTGTAGTCCCAGCTACTCGATAGGCAATTAGAGAATTGCCTAAGCCCAGGTGTTGGAGGTTGCTGTGAGCTGTGGATGCCACGGCACTCCACTAAGGGTGATAAAGTGAGACTCCGTGTCTACAAAAAAAAAAAAAAAAAAAACAGAGTAAAAGAACTAGTTGAGGACTAGAACATATTTTCAATACATAAATTGTTAAAAAGATTAATACACAGTATATATATAGAAATATATGCATAAAGAAGAAAAAGATAGATATCCCAGTTTACAAAATGCAGGCAAACTCAAATATGAGAAAAGAGTATAAGAATGCTTCCATGTTCTTGAGTGTACTCCTGTTATAAGCTGATATGGTGAAAGATATGACATTTCTACTTCACAGAAATATTATTCTAGATATTATTTCTTCCTATTCTTGAACATTATACAAATGGAATCATACTATTTCTATGATTTGTACTCTTTGTTTCCAAATTCTTTCTCTCAATATTGTGCTTCTGAAGACTACAGAATTGGAGGTGGGATTATTGAGACTACTTTGTTCCTTTTGGCTATGTGTCTAATTTCTCTGAAAGCATCGGAATTTTCTGTTTATCTTTGTTGCATCTAGGTGAGAATGTTAGTCCATTTTGCATTGCTAAAAAGGAATGCCCCAGGCTGGGCAATTCATAAAGAAAGGAGGTTTATTTGTCTCACGGTTCTGCAGAGTACAAGGACTGTGGGACTAGCATCTGCTTCAGATAAGGGCTTCAGGGACCTTCCAATCAAGGCAGAATGTAAAAGGAGAGCAGATATGTAACAAGGTGAGAGAAGGAGAAAGAGAGGGAGGAAAGGGGTCCTGACTCTTTTAAACAACCAGCTTTCATGTGAATTAATAAAGTAAGAACTCATTAGACAGGGTGGGCACCCAGGGGCCATTCACAAGTAACCTACCCCCATGATCCAAATACCTCTCACCAGGTCCCACCTCTAACACTAGTGATCAAATTTTAACATGAGGGGGAAGAGGCAAGATGGCCGGCTAGAGCCAGCTTTCAGCAGAAGCTCCAATCCAGAGGGAGAAATAATGGAAAGAACCAACCCAATAAAGCTGAAGACTGGGAGCTGAGCTGAAAGAGAGGATTGATGGGTTCATGTCATCCCTACTGAGGCAAGCTGGGACTCCAAGGAAGCAAATTTCAGGTACAAAACCCATCCAAAACAGGACTAGAATCCTCCCCCCACCAAGAGAGTGGCTTGCTGTGTTATCTCTACAAGTGAGTAGTGAACAGAAGACTGCTTGTTTCACCACACAGGAGAGAGCAGCTGAAGGCTGGGGCTCCTTCTCCAGAGAGATCCCACTGCAAGCCAGGGCAGGCTCTTGCCTGTAATGAAAGTTGAGCAAACATTTTTCCTGCCTTCCTAAACTCCCAATCCACCCTTCCCTGGAGGGTCTTGAAGCATACCCCCTGCAGAAACCAGAGTGTCTGGTGGATTTTTTGCTAGGGCGGGGCATCTCATTGGCTGCGGGACAGCTGTGCTGAAACTATAACTCTAGTAGAAACAGGGAGGGGGACTTGCTGTGTGCTGCAAATTTGTAGCAGTGAGGGACCTCACTGCCAACTGGTGACTGCAGCAACAACCACAGCACCGCCCTCTGGCGGCCCCCACTCCTCTGACCCACAGCACTGCCCACTGGAAGCCACCTTTTCCTCTGACCCACAGCTGTGGCTGCAGCACCACCAACTGGCAGCCACCCCACTCCTCCAACCCATGGCACCACTCCCCGATAGTGGTGGCACCACCCCTGACTATGGTGACAGCTCCACGGACCTTTGGCAGCACACTCCCCCTGGGGTCACATTTGGGAGGGACACCTCCCCAGTTGGGTGGAACATAGAGGGAGCCTGACCTTTCCCCACAGTGGTTCCAGAGGAGGAGTGTGGCCAGGGCAGAGGTGTGGTCTCTGAGGGAGAGAAACACATGCTGTGATCATAACCCCTGGCTGGGTACAGACACAGGTGGAACACTCCCAAGTTTCCAATGAATGCCAGAACGAATCAGGCCTGAAATCTTACTGCCTACAGGTTGCACAGTGAAATGGCCTGGTTGTGGAGGCATTGACTCCCATTTGACTCACACACAAATCCCTGGTGTTCTTGAGTATTGGAGAGAACTGGGTCACAGCTCTGTGGGGTTACCAGTGACTGTGTGTGACAGAGGTGCAAGGTGGGGAAGGAGGCACCAGCCCCACTGGACTAATTCTTTTGATGGGTGGGTCTTTCTAACTCTACGGAGCATCAGAGTGAGTCACACTTGAGCTGCCAGCGGACCCCTTCTGTCCAGTTACTGGAGACCTTTTGGACTCTCCCACTTCATCTGCATTTGTGCTGACCTGGACAATTGGTTTGGAACTCTTGATTTGGGCTAATCACCCAGGGGCTCTCCAGGGTTGTAGCCTGGTTGTGTTGTAGTGGGAGGGTTTGAGATTCCTCTTCCAGTTGTTGCTGTTGGGGGGTGGGGGGCGGGGTGTCTTAGTATTTCTCCACAGCTGAGATTTCAACTCAAAGTCAATGATTCACTAGGACTGGACAGAGTCTAGTTGAATACAAGACAGAACCACCTAGCCCCATCACACCAAGTGGGTCCCCAGAGTCTGAGACTGTAGTATCGAATGGGACTCATGTAAAGCTATAGGGGAAAAGCTGCAATCACCAGTCCCAGCTTTTTGGTAAAGGGCTGATTAATTACAACTCCAAGATCCCTCAATTCAATTTCACCTTACCAGCTTCTCTAGCCAAACAGTGAAAAATAATCATAGGAAAGAATCAGCAGAAAAACTCTAGCAACATGAATGATCAGAGCAGATTAACTCCCCCAAGGAATGAAAAAGGAGGAAGACTCCATTCCTAAACAAATGGCTGAGATGTCAGAAATCGAGTTCAGAATTTGGATGGCAAATAAGATTAACAGAATAGAAGTAAAGTTGGAATTAGAAGTTCAAGGAGTAATTCAAAACTTGGCTCAAGAATTCAATGAATTCAAAATCACCTAAGATTTTTGATAAATTGAGGCTAGAATTTGCATCCCTCAAAGATCTGAGAAATACAGTAGAATCGCTCAGTAATAAAATGGAGCAGGCAGAAGAAAGGATCTCTGAAATTGAAGACAACGCTTTTGAACACTCCTAAACGCTAAAAGATGAAGAGAAGTGGAGAACAAAAATGGATCATTCCCTGAGAGTGTTGTGGGACCATTCTAAAAGAGCAAACATTCTCCTTAGAGGAATTCTTAAAGGAGAAGAGGATGTTCCAAAAGACACAGATGCTCTACTCCAAGAGATAATTGAGGAGAACATCCCAAGCATGGCAAGAAATACTGAAATTCAGATAACAGACTGTTTCAGAACCCCAGCATGCCTCAATACAAATAAAACATCTCCTAGACACATTATAATTAACTTTGCCAAAGTTAATATGAAGGAGAAAATCCTGCCAACAGCCAGATGGAAGAAAATCATAACCCAAAAGGGGAAGAATATTAGAGTGACTACAGAACTCTCTGCTGAAACTTTTCAGCCAGAAGAGGATGGTCATCAACCTTCAAGCTCCTAAAACAAAACAACTTTCAGCTGAGGATCCTGTATCTAGCTAAACTGAGTTTCATTTGTGATGGAGAAGTCAAATACTTTAATGACATACACATGTTGGAAAAATTTGCCATAAGTAAACGAGCTCTTCAGGATATTCTGAGACCCATCCTCCATAATGACCAGCACAATGCTCTACCACGAAAGTAAACTCACTCAGAAATTTTTGATCAAAAACCCCAACTTCCACAGTGGCAAAAGAATTAAAAATGTCCACTGGTCTTTAGAAAAACTTGACACCCAAAATACAACCAGGCTTATCAATACTCTCAATTAACGTGAATGGCTTAAATTGTCCTCTGATCTCCTCTGATCCTATTTGGATACCCTTGATTGCCTTCTCTTGCCTGATTATGATGACAATTTCCCCCAATAACATAAATTTGGGGAAAGATTTCCTATTTAACAAATGGTGCTGCGTGAATTCACTGGCAACTTGTAGAAGATTGAAATTAGACCCATACCTTTCACCATTAATAAAAATTGACTCTCACTGGATCTAAGATTTAAACTTAAGACATGAAACTATAAATTTTCTTGGAGAGAATGCAGGGGAAACTCTTGAAGAAATTGGCCTGGGAGAATACTTTATGAGGAGGATCCCTCTGGGGCAAATGAAGCAAAACCAAAAATATATTACTGGGATCTGATCAAACTAAAAAGCTTCTGCACAGCCAAAAACACAATAAGTAAAGCAAGCAGACAGTCCTCAGAATGAGAGATGATATTTGCAAGTTATGTTTCTGACAAAGGTTTGATAACCAGAATCCACAGAGAACTCAAACTTATTAATAAGAAAAGAATAAATGACCCTATATCATTGTGGGCAAGGGACTGAAGCAGAAACTTATCTGAAGAAGATAGGCGCATGGCCTACAGACACATGAAAAAATGTTCATCATCTTTAATCATCAGAAAAATGCAAATCAAAATCACTTTGAGATATCATCTAAACACACACATAAACATCACATAAACAAAATCCCAAAACTACAGATGTTGGCATGGATGTAGAGAAAAGGGAACACTTCTGCACTGCTGGTGGGAATGCAAGCTAATACATTCCTTTTGGAAGGTAGTTTGGAGAACACTCAGGGATCTAAAAGAAGACTTGCCATTCAACCTGGAAATTTCTCCACTAGGTGTATATCAAAAGACCAAAAATAACTTTACAACAAAGATATTTGCACTAGATTGTTCATTGCAGCTCAATTTGTGATTGTCAAGTCATGGAAGAAGCCCAAGTGCCCATCAACCCATGAATGGATTAATAAATTGTGGTATATGTATACCATGGATTATTATGCAGCCTTAAAAAAGATGTATACTTTACCTCTTTTATGTTTACATGGGTTGAGTTCGAACATATTCTTCTTAGTTTTCTTAAGAATGGAAGAAAATGTATCCAATGTACTCAGTACTATTATGAATCCAATTTATAATCATTTGCACTTTCATAAGAAAGATAAATCACAACTATAGCCCAAGATGAAGGATGGAAGAGGAGGATGGGAAGGGAGGGGATGTGATGGAGGGTAAATGTTGGGACCTTCGAAGTCGGGTAAACAGTGGGACCATTGCTATGGTTCGTATTGCAAGGGTACATGTCAAGTCTATTAAGTATAGAGTATAAATGTCTTAACACAATAATTAAGTAAATGAGATGAAGGATATATTAACTAGTTTGATGTAAGCATTCCTTATATAAAATAAGCACATTGTACCCCATAAAGGCATCAATATATATATGATCTATGTGTTTATGACTTAACAACAAAAAAAAATTTCAACAGGAGTTTTGGAGGGGCCAAATGTCCTATTCATATCATTGTAAATATATATGTATATATATTCATTAGAATTCCTAAAGTCTTCTGAATTTGTGATTTGATATATTTCATTACATCTGGAAAATTTTCAGCTATTTTCACTTCTGATATTTTTTCTGTTCTATTCTCTCTTTTTACTCCTTCTGGAACTACACTTATGTGTATATTAGATCACTGATACTGTCCCCCAACTCGTAGATAGTCTGTTCATTTCCTTCTTCCTACTAGTTTGAATATTTACTATTTAATTATTTTTAACTTCCCTGATACATTTTCATAAGAATTTTTAATTTTTGATATTACAATTTTTATTTCTTGCTTTTTCATGTGACACTTGTTTATAATTTCTATTTTATGCTTAAAATTATTTTATTGTGGATAGTATTGTTATTTTTCACTGGATTTCATGTTGTTTAGTTTTCTTGAAATCTAAGTTCTCTAATACATTCAAGAATAGTTCTACTTTTGTAGATTAGTCAGCTATTTTTCATTGTTAGAGTGTGAATGTCATTGTAGCATTCTATATTCTATGTGGTAATGAAATCATGTTGTGTTATTTAATTTCAATAAATACTGCCAAAAATTTTTCCAAAATTATTACAGAAATTTATGTATGTAAAGAATGGAAGAAAAAGTATCCAATGTACTCAGTACTATTATGAATCCAATTATACTCACTCACACTTCCATAAGGAAAGTGCAAATATGTATGTATGTATGTATGTATGTATGTATGTATAGACAGTCTGTAAATCTCACTCTGTCACCCTGGACAGAGTGTCATGGTGTCATAGCTCACAGCATCTTCAAACTCTTAGGCTCAAGCAATTCTCTTGCCTTTGCCTCCCAAATAGCTAGAACTACAGATGACCACCACCATGCCTAGTTAATTTTTTTTCTATTTTTAGTAGAGACAGGGTCTCGCTCTTGCTCAGTCTGGTCTCAAATTCCTGAGCTCAAGCAATCCACTCACCCCAGCCTCCCAAAGTGCTCAGATTACAGGTTTGAGGCATCATGCCTGGTCAAAATTATTACAGAAATTTAAACTCCCACCAGCATTGTATAAGAAAACATACTCTTAGTTGGGTAAATAGTAATTGCTAGTCTTAGACTGTATGTCTTTCACTTCAAATTTTCTTAAACTTGCATTTTAAAATTTATTATATTCTCTACACATTTTTAATCATCTTTGCTTAATGATTTATGGACTTATCTCTTCTGTTGTTTGGTATGTTCATATGTGTAATTCATTTATCATTGCATTACTATGTATCCTTACACTGTCCAGCATGATTATAAGTACATATAACTTTAAATTCCTCTATGTGTTTCATTTGATGAACTGTCATCCAGCTTTCTCTACTATTTCCAATTTCTTCATTCAGTCATTTGTTAATTCACTCATCCCATCAACAAATATTTATTGGGAAATAGCATGAACCACTACACTGCTCTATGTATCCATCCTCAGCGGAAAAAATAAATCTATAAACTTATGTCTCCTTTCATTTGAAGTCTTTATTCACAAAAAGTAATGTGAGCTGACTCGTTAGGCTCACTCCACCTGCTATGCTGAAGTTAGTTAAGACTGGGCAAAGGTAGGAATGGTTGGGTAACAGTAGCAATGACTATGTGAAAAGGGACTATGAAGCAGGTGTTTTGTAGTGTACTCTTGTATGTGTGTTTGTGGAGATTACTAGAAGCTGGGTTTTAAACATGTTGTTTTGGGAATATCTATTAAAATAGCAAACTGGAGAGATCAAGTGGGTAGTTGAATATATAAGTCTGCAGTTGGAAGGAAAATTTCAGACTATAGATACTACTTTGAGAATAATTAGCATATAAATAGTATTTGGAGCTTTGAGACCACTTTGTATCATTTAGGAAGTGGTGTGGATAGAGAATAGAAGCAGTGCAAGGGCTGATAACCAGATCTCCCTATGACTGAGGGATTGAGGCTAGGGGATTGATTGCATCTAGCACTTTCCTAATGTTTACTGGTGTGATACAGCTGCCATTAATTACAAATTTTCCTTTGTTAATCTACAATTTTTACTTTTCTATTCCATAATTAACACCCTCTTTTTCTTTGACCACAGATTAAGACCCATATGATTCAGCCTATTTGAAAACAAGATACTATTTATTTCTTTTTCAATGATTCTCTGTTTCGTCCCTACTTCATCTAACCTTCCAAAATCAGACTTTCAGAACATTTTCACTCCTCCATTTTGCTCTGCCTCTGCCAGATGGCAACTTTGGAAAGCATTGGTCCTTCACCCATCACTACCTCTCCTTACCCAAACTCCTATGGTTTATAGGGATGTGTGGTACTTAAATATTCATCAATAGTATGTTCCTTCTGTTAGAAGAGCCTTTATTCCATAGTTTTATCAGGCAGTCTTTCTTCAATCAATTAATTTTCAGTTGTATACATATGTCCATGGCCCCATAAAATGAGGTGCTCTTATCTCCTTCCCCTATTTTCTCCTCCCACACTTTATGCCTTTGAAGTTTCTGTTTAATTCTTTATTTAGTTAAGAATCTTTGCTCAAGTACTTTCCTCAGATAGGGCACGTAAATGATATATTCTATGATTTCTTGCATGGTCTTAAAATATTTTTTTTCCACACAGGAATACTATCTTGAATGGGCATAGGAAACTCCAGTTGCCTCTAGTCTTGCCTGGGAGAACCCCAAATGCTAGGTTGTTTGCTTTTTGTAAGAAATTTGTACTTTTACTCTGTGCTTGTGTTATTTTCCTCTTCATCCTTATAGTTCAGAAAGTTTCTATGATATGCCATGTGTGTGTCTTTTCTTATCAAGTTAGCCTGGAACTCAGTCTGTGGGCCTCTTTTCTTTCCCCCCCATAACAGATGCATTATCTCTTATTATTTAATTACTGTCTCTCTTCCATCTGTTCCATTTTATCTTTCTGGAACGCCTATCATTTTTATTACAGCTTTCCTGAATTTCTCCTATAGTTCATTTATTGTCCTTCAGGATTTCTGTCACCTTATGTTTTTGCTTTAGATCTTCCAGGGGCTGAATTTGGTCTCAGATGTAATTATCTCTTTTTCCAAATATTGTTTAATTATTTATTGCGGAAAATGGTGTGTGCGCATATATTTCTACTGTTCCTGAGCTTTCCTTACTGCTCCCATTTTTATTTTATGTTTCATCTCGCTCCTTCTGGAACTGTATTTCAGTGGGAATGTTTTCAACTGTAGGGGCAGAACTTCTTCCTTCATTGGCCTACTGGATCCTGTAGTACCTTGAACAGTGCTCTCAAAGATGTCCACACTCTAATCCTAGAAATATGTGAATATCTTGACTTATGTGGAAAAAGATTTAGCATCTAAGGTTAAGTTAGGGATATTGAGATGGGATTATCCTGGATTATTTGGGTGTTCCTGAAGGTTATCAAAGTTCCACATAAGAAGAATGCAGGAGGAGTTAGTTAGAGACGGTAATGAGACGAGAGAAGAGAAGGAGAGAAGATGACGTTAGGGCTGAGGCAAAGGGATAGGGAAGGAAGGAGGGAGGGAGAGAGAGATTTGAAGGAGCTACATGGCTGGTTTTGAGAATGGATAAAGGTGCCTCTAGTCAAGGAATGCAGGCCAGAGAGAAGAAGCTGCAAAGGTTATGCTGTGGTGCATACTTGAAGTTCCAACTACTTGGGAGGGTGAGGAGGATCGTTTAGGGCCAAGAGTTTGAGACTGCGATGGGCCATGATTACATCTTTGAATAATCACTGCAAATAGCAAGACTCTGTCTCTAAAATATAAAAATAAAACAAAATAAGATAAAACTGGCCCAGTGCAGGGGCTCATACCTGTAATCCTAGCACACTGGGAGGCTGAGGCAGATGGATTGCCAGAGCTTAGGAGTTTGAGATCAGCCTGAGCAAAGTGAGACTGAGACCCCATCTCTACTAAAAACAGAAAAATAGCTGGGCATGGTGGCAGGCACCTGTAGTCCCTGGTACTCATACTCAGGAGGCTGAGGCAGGGGGATGGCTTGGGCTATACGCTGTGAGCTATAATGCTCTGGTACTCATTCTACCCAGGGCAACAGAATGAGACTGTCTCAAAAAGAAAAGAAAAGGGGGGCGGGGGACACATTCTAACCTAAAGCCTGCAGAAGTAGTATAGCTGTGCTTCCACCCCGCCCTTGTTTTAGCTAAGACTCATTTTGGACTCTGAAACTTTGGCTGAGTTTCAGAACTGTAAAATGATATATTTGTGTTGTTGTAAGGATATATGTCAAGTTGTCGGTTTGTGGTAATTTGTTACAGAAGCCAAATCAATACAGACCTGCTCAGATATGCTACAATTTTCTTTTTTCTTTTGAGACAGATTCTCACTCTGTGTCCCTCGATAGAGTGCTGTGGCATCACAGATCACAGCAACCTCAAACTCCTGAGCTCAGGTATCCGCCCACCTTGGTTGCCTGGAGTGCTGTGATTAAGGCATTTGGGTTTAGGTGTGGATTTGTGTTTGCATTTAGGGTCAGCAGACACAAAAGTGATACACAGTGATGTACAAATAGATAAGACATGTTTTCGAGGACTATCTTTTTGAGGACTGGAGGAAGTGGCTTTGGTATTGCATCTGGCCTCTCCATACGTTAAATTCAAGTTAATACATAACCTGTCTGTTGTTTCCACTATGTTCAGTTCTCTTGATCATAGAAGAAACTCAACGTACTAACGTGTACCAGTACTGATTTTCCCTGTGGGGTTTTGAAAGTCTCCTCTTTGCCAGCTCCTTTAAGAATCTGCCAGTTCCTCAGAGTTGGCCTTGATCTCTGATTCAGTTCTTCTCGTGTCTTCTCAACCCTCAGGGGAAGATGCCTCCTGCCAGTTTTCTGTTGGGGTCTAAATAATATCTCAGATTTCATTTCATAGAGTTACACGTTATTTTTTAGTATCTCAGAGGAAACGAATTACTTGGAATTGGGATTAGAAGTGTACTCATTTCACGTAGTAAAGCAAATTATAACATTAATGCAATGAAAAATCATAATCAAAATTAGAAGACAATGGGATGACAATAGAAAGCCAGATCAATCTAATTGACAAGAGATGTAGAAAGAAGCAAAATTCTTAAGAGAATTTAGGTCACAGTTCAGGCAAAAAATATAAATAAATAAAAGTTGGGCCCACAATGACACCTCATAACATAATAAATATTTAAATATAAAAATAACTTCACAAAAGCAACAGTAGAAAATTTGGGAGAATTATATAAAATGTTAGGTTAAAGAAAGCTTCTCTACATGTTATATAATGTTCAGAGGCTATAAGAGAAAATAGTGGTAAGTCTGATTACATTTTAATAAAACATCTATAAGGCAAAAAAAAAAAGTCACCATAATTCCACTCTAATATGTAAATAACTTCCACATATCACTAGGAAGAAACATTTCTATCTAAATAAAAAATGGCCAATGAATGTGTAATGATAGCTCACACTGTAAGTAGCAAAAGATGAAAGATGATCAAACTAAATCTAACAAAATAAATTAACATTAAATTATAATGAATATGATTTTTATCTATTAGATTGTCAAGGATTTTTTAAAGTATTTAAATTTCTGTTTTGGCCATTTTATGTTGCAGAGTCATTCTCAACACTTCTGATGGGTTTCTAAATATGAGATATTAATAGATAGGAAACTAGGATTTACTTAGCTTTGTAGTTTCAATGTTCAAACCACTTCATAAAATAACGTAAACTCAATTTGTGCTTAAATAATGAACACAGCTAGATAGTATATTGCTGAGAATGTTTACTATGCTATATTATTAAGGTAGGAACTATTCTAATACATTTATAGAAAATTAATAAATAAAATAAGACCTGTGCCATTTAACTCTTAATCAAAAATTTAATTAATTATACACACCAGTCTGGAGCATTCTAGATAATTAAGACTCCACTACAGCTACCCTTTTGTCTTTGAGAAAGATGAGATTTGATTACCTCCATGCAAAATGCATTTTTTTGTAAATGTTCATTACTTTGACTTAAAGAGTTTTTGTTTTCTCCAATGTAGACATTTTCTTCTGCAAGTTTGTGTTTTCAAACTTGTATATAGTAGACATAAACATGAGAAAGATATACCAGTTAACATGCTCAAAGAACATAGTATTTACAAATGTATTTGCAACACTAATTATTTACTTACTTTTCCATGATGATCGTTAAAATTCAAGTAAATTGGCTAGGGACAGAGACTCACACCTGTAATCCAAGCACTCTGGGAGGCCGAGGCAGGTGGATTGTTTAAGCTCATGATTTTGAGACTAGCCTGAACAAGAGTGAGGCTCTGTCTCTACTAAAAATGAAAAACTGAGGCAAGAGCATCACCTGTGCCCAAGAGTTTGAGGTTGCTGTGAGCTATGACACCATAGCACTTTACCAAGGGTGACAAAATGAGACTCTGTCTCCAAAAAAAACAAAAACAAAAACAAAATTCAAGTAAATTGTGCCAGTATATCTAAAATTCATAAGTATTTAGAAGTTCTATATCTTGACAGAATTTAGTTAAGTCTTATTGAAACATAATTTTTTATGAGATGAGTATTTAAAAAATAATTAAGTACGAACTTATATTCTTGCCTTAACAAGTGAATATACTTCGGAATAAAAAAACTTTAAAAGAATACTTTTCAAATATTATATATATTTCAAAAACATAGTAAGTACAAATTGTGAATTTCTATAATTTTTGTAGACTTATAAAAATATCTTTTCAATGTGAATTCCAATCTTGGATTAAATATATATTTTACATATACATATATATATCTTAAAATTATTGGAATAATCCTGGGCATTCAGATGTATCTAAAAATCAGTTAAAGGAATAATAGACTAGTCTCTCTCTCTCCCGTTCTAATTCACTGAAAGTAAAATCAACCATAGTGATATGAGAGTATTTATTTTATGGTACATATGTTCTTATTTATGAAAATAGAGAGTGAGGGAATATATGATATAACATGTATTAAGGTCTCTTTCCAAATATTTTATTAGTAACAATAGAAAACGAATGAATGTTTCTTCTGTCTTAACAAATGTATTTGATAGGCAAACACCTGCATTAAATGCAAAGCACTTCTGTCATTGATATGCTTATCATTTTCTCCTGAATGACCTTGAAGCTTAATGAAATTCACATGAAAGATTTTACTATGCGTGTTTAAAGAAAGCAGTTAAAAAGATTCAGATAGCTTTATAAAATTGAATTTCATTTTATTTAAAAATTCCTCAGTTCTCATCTATTGAGAAAGTAAACTGCTCCAATTCAAAGCAGTTTATAAGCAACTTTCATGGTTGATCTTTTTTGTCACATGGCAGTGTCTGCTAGATTGACAAGTGGTGCAATGGCCTTTGAGGACTGATTTCTAAGGATGTTAAGAGCATGAACTTCATTCTTTTAAAATACTTTCTTAAATGCAAGCTTCAAAACAAAGTTAACCATTGATCCAACTATTTAAAGAAGAAGGTCTCAGTGTTTGACAATGGGAGACACTACAAAGGACATTAATCTAGTTTACTGTTTTCCTTTGACAAAAGTAGAGGTACACAGTTGTAGAACAATAAGAAATGTGTACACTCTGTTCAGCAAGGTAAATCTATGTATAGTCACTAGTGGTTAACATAAAAGAACCCTTAGAGTGCCATGTACTGACATGTAGAAAATCCAAATGGCATTTATTAAATCTATTAATACTGAAAACTTTCTATCAGCTTTCAGAATATTTATAGACCTGTTAATTTGTAATTTCCCTCCTTAGCACAAAAACTTGATTTATTTGGGTTAATAAAAGCTTTAGTACAACACAAAACTGTATACAAAATACGTGTTCACCTACTTTGTAGCCTACCCCTCATGCCACCCTGGCAATTCTCCTGCAGCACCATTTCCAGTTTTGATTCTCATCAAGCAATAAGGCCATTTTCTATCAAAGAAGAATAATTATATGTATACAGAGAAAAAGATTTGCAAGTATAGACCCAAATTTTGTTTTTATCCTGAAAATTCAGAAAATGTAAATAAAACAACTGTGAACTTATATTAATCAGGTGTCTTTATTGAACAATGCAGAACATCTCTAGAATCTGTTTTATATGATTCATCTACTTGTGATAATAGAGGTGTTTGCATCCACAGAGCTTCTTCTGTTTCATAATACATAGTGTTGAACATGCACAGAGCTGTGCTTAGCCATATTGGAGCCCCAGGCCAAAAAAAAAAAAAAAATCAGTAATATTGACCTATCTGTGCTTCAATTTGGACATTTTATTCATCATGGTTTTTGCATTAGTTCATTTAAAATATATTAAGTCATTAACATATTAATTAAAAATACACAGCATTTAAAAAATGGACATATTAGATAACATCAAAATTAACATTTATGCATTCAAAGGACACTAATAGTAGAGGGAAATGGCAATCCTTGAATGGGACAAAATATTTGCTACTCATCTCATATATCTGATAAGATGTTAATATCTAGACTCTAAAAAGTAATCCTACATTTCTAAAAAATAACATATAAATAAACTCATCTAAAAAATAAGCCATGGTCTTGAACAGACACGTTACCACAGAGAACATGCAAATTACCAACAAACACATGAAAAATCATTATGAGATACCACTGTATGTCAATTAGGGCGACTTTTATTCAGACAAAACAAAATAAAACAGAAAATAATAAGTGCTGCCAAGAATATGGAAAAACTGCAACTCAAGTATACTACTGGTAAGGATGTAAAGTGGTGCAGCCTCTATAGAAAACAGTATGGTGTTAATTCAAAAGTTAAACAAAATTATATGATTGTACAATTTAACTTTGGAGAAACTGAAAACAGGGACTGGAACAGGTATTTATTCATAGCAGCAGTATTCACAATAGCTTAAAAATGGAAGCAACCCAAGTGTCCACTGATGTATGAAGGGATAAACAAAATGTGGAATATACATCCAAAAGAGTATTCTTCAGCCTTATAAAAAGGAAATTCTAATGTATGCTACAAATAGATAAACCCATAGATGAAGATATTTTGATAAGTGAAATAAGCCAGTCACAAAATGGCAAATGTTATATGATTATACTTATATGAGTTTCCTAGGGTAGTGAAATTAATGTATGCAGTGGAATGGTGGTTGTTGTGGGAAGGAGGAAGAAATGAATGGGGCCAAATTGTTTTAATGAATACTGAATTTTGGTTTAGAAAGAGGAAAACATCCGGCGATGGATGATGGTCAACAGTTGCACAATAATGTGAATGTACTTAATGTCACTTGAACAGCTTAGTTAAAAATAATTGAAATAGTAAAATTTAAGCTATCTTTTATCACACTTAAAAATAAATATCGCATCTACATATTGCTTGCCTCAATTATTGATTCTACCTCTCCAATTCACTTAAAGTCTATACCTGACAAAAGTATTTTACTCTCCTTACCCTTGTCCTTACCTTTGTCCTGCCCCTTGATAAATTCAGGATTTATTTTCCTTTAGATGCTAAAGTCTGAATGTCTACCTTTCAAATTTGTATGTTGAATGAAATCTAGTCCCCAGTCCCAGTACTACAGTATTAAGAGGTGGGGGGAGGTCCTTAGGAAGTGATTATTAGGGCTGAGTCCTTACGAATGGGATTAGTGCCCTTATAAAAGAGGACTGATGGAGCCTCTTTGCCCCTTCTACCTAGTGAGGACATAATGAGAAAGTACTGTCTCTGAGGAACTGGTCCCACCAGACATTGAATCTGCTGGGATCTTGGTCCTGGGCTTCTCAGCCTCACGAACTGTGAGAAATAAGTCTGTGTTGATAAGCCATCACCTAGTTTGCGGTGTTTTTGTTATAGAAGCCTAAGTGGACTAAGGCAATACAGTGTAAGATTAAAGGTTCTAATTTGCTTTCTATCCTCTTCCTTCCATTCTCAAACTTTTGTGCTTCTGTTCTTTTGTAAAATAGGTTAAAATGTACTTCAGTTACTAGTTAAAAACCCTATGTTGGGCTCTGGGTGATAGGGATTCACTTGTGATACTCCAATTCCTTATTGAGTTTGATTTTTATCCTCATCTCTTATCCATACCTTTCAAAATTTTATTCAACAGTTATTTTATTAAGAATAAATATTAAAAGTATATAATATTCGTAACAGTTATCTCCAAAGCTTTGATAAACTTTACCTTTTGAAAAGACATTGGTCAACTCCTGGCTTGGCTATCATTAGCCTGTTTGATCCTTCTATCGACAAGAGAGAACATTTTGGAACTGGCTCTATTTTTTTTGCTAAATGAAATAAAATATCACATACAAGGAAATAAATAGCATTTAAATAACATTTTGATAAGTATAGTATTTAAAATGCATGCGAGGGAATCCGTATCAAAAAGAGAAAAGTGAAAATTAAATAAATTTTCAAAGTTTACAAATTGGATCTGAGAGGACTTTAGGTGTCCTCAGTGACAATAATATCACTAACTCCCTGAAGTGTAAAATCAAGACTATCTCTGATGACTTAAACTTCGGGTTTTAACTCCTGGTTAATGCCAAATTATTCTCAACCATGACATTCATATTAAATCAAATTTTAAAAGGTAGGTATCAAATGACAAGTGGCAATTTAGAGCACAAAGTCTCTCTTCTTACTTGGCCCACAAATCTTTAAAAAATACAGTGATTTTCATAATAACGGTGAAAAAAGAATAAACGTGGATAAAATTAGATAATTTTTTTACCGTTTCATATCTCAATTGTCCAACACTCTACAGTCTAAACTATGGCCTTCTGCTTAGTCTCCACTGTTTTTTATATATTCATTTAAGGAGTATGTTCTTTTGGCAACTACAATATTTTAGGCACTGTACTTAATGCTGAAGACAAGATATCTGAAAATTCCCCTCATGGTGGTATTTACCATATATTCCAGTGCTGAAGAAAATATATCCATTAAATGCAGCATATAAAATGTATGAAATTACAAGTTGTCCTATACACTTTACAAGAGAAGTATGGGGAGTCATAAGAACAAAAGGGGCTTAGAATTAATCAAGGAAGGGTTTGTTAATTTAAGTGGGGGAAATAGGTATGGTCCAAGCAGAGGGAACAATATTTTCGAGGGTCCTGAGGAGGAAAAAGGGAATTCAACACCAAATCCCATGAGGCCAGTTTGTGAGGTAGGAAGAAAGGAAGGAAGAGATTAGTGAGAATGAGGTTAGAGCATCTGTACACACTGAACTCTATGGATGACTGTACTCAAGAGTTCACATCCACAGGCTTAAGTACAGTCACACTTGGCACACAGATTCTATTTGTCTTCACACAGATAAAGAGAAATGGCACTGGTCTCTCCAGCAAATTAACTTTCCCATTGCCCAGAATTTCTCTAACCTTAAGTTCCCTAACAGTTAAACTGCTTCTTTTTCGACTGCTTGAGCAACAATTGAAGAGTTTGTCCAAAGGCTTCCTGATCTTTGCTCCAACGTTGTCCTCAAAGCACATATTGAATATGTCATAGGTGGGGGAAAAAGGCTAACCTTGGTGTGGTGATGGAGGGTACATGGGGAGGAGGGACCTTTCTTCTCAACTCTGACAGACAAGGTGAGCGTAAGAGAGTTGGATAAAGAATCTTTGCCTCATAATGTGCAAATAAGTGTCAAAGATGAGTATATGTTATGTTAGAGATCTTTTGTAGATTAACTGTAGTGATAAATGCTGAAGAATGTGAGAAACAAGAGGTGAAACACTTCACATATTAGTATTTTTTCTCTTGTTTTGTAGAGACAGCGTCTCACTTTGTCGCCCTTGGTGGAGTGCTGTGGCGTCACACAGCTCATAGCAACCTCCAAGTCCTGGGCTTAGGCGATTCTCTTGCCTCAGCCTCCCAAGTAGCTGGGACTACAGGCGCCTGCCACAACGCCCAGCTATTTTTCTGTTGCAGTTTGGCCAGGCCGGGTTTGAACCCGCGACCCTTGGTATATGGGGCTGGCGCCCTACCCACTGAGCCACAGGTGCTGCCCCACATATTAGGAATATTTAAATGATTTTTTGGTAGTCATTTCCTAAGGCATAAATGGTTCACTACTAGCCTAAAGTTCACAATGCTTATTTTTAACACTGAAATAATCTTTTCTCGTACACTTGAGTTTCAGTCTTCACATCTTATGATTACATACCCCAGTACTAACTGTTGATGCTTTGCACACACACACATATGTACACCCACATACACAAATGAAGAGATCATTGGTTGCAAATTATAAGTAGGGAATCTGGAAAAGGAGTATGTGTGACCTGCCAGCGTGTGTCCACAGATTTAAAAATTGGACCAAATTTTTTTGTACCAAGCAAAATCATGACTCAGTGTATCTTTTATGAAAAAGTGGGAAAAGTGAATTTCTTGTTTGTGGAGGTGAGGATTATTGGTCTGATTTCACTGTCTTGTTTTATTAGTGATGACAGAAACTATTTAGGAAAATTTTCATAAATAAATATCATAAACAAAGTTTTAAGAAAGAGTTTTCTGAGAATTGTTGATATTCTTTCTCTCTCATGTTTCCCGTCTTCTTACTATGCTAACCTCTACCACCAGGGTACCTCCTTCTTTAATGGTCAAATCCTTTATTTTCCTTCATCCTTTTTGCCCCTTAATATCCTTTCCATCTCTTTTTATTTTCCTTGCTATAATGATAAATTAAAGAATTTAAAATAAATTTAACCAATTGGTTATATATTGTTATTATATATAAAGTGAATAGATTTTTTTTGTATTCTGAAAAATAACTTCTTAAAATACTGAAGTATCCTGTAATATCTATGCAATTTTTAATAACATTTTATTTCTGACCTAGTGACCCTTAACAAACGCAAAAATTGATCACATTCTTTACATATTTGTAATTTTAATTTGCCCTATACTTATTTTTATATTTCTATGCATCTTAGGTCATAGACTATAACATAAATACAATCGTTGAAATGTTTACAGATAACAGGCATGTAAAAATATTCAGGTCTTTGCTACGATGATTAAAGTAATTCCTGATTTAATCTTTTCTCCATTTAATATTTTGGACTGTGATGTTTCCTCAAATTCTGGACTAGAATATCATTTCAACTGTGGTTCAAACGATGGGGAAATTACATATATATGTGTGGAAAGATAGTATATAAAACATAGTGGACGTTATCAATATCATATAGGAGGCTGGTTACCTCTGGTGCAGGAGAGAATTTTGGAGAAATACATATGCTTTCAGAGCCCTGGGTTTAAAACCGCATGTGGTTCTTTTAGATTTGTAGTACAACTCTGTCTACCGGCACAGAGATCATCATAAACTGGGACATACTCAGGTCCACCACTCAGCTGACCAATGAGGCCCTTTCCTGCCTTTGGAGGTTACCTCTGCATACTTCCATTCATTCACTGGGAGGGTTTTCAATTTCTGGTGGTCCCTTTTCACCAGTTGTCTCATGAGCACAGAAGGAGCTAGAAGTCCAGATATGTACATTTCCCTTTCACGGTCTTTTTCTTTTTCCCTTTACCTTCTTTGAAAATGGTAAGTGAAATTGAAGGTGGCACAAGAGAACGTCTACAACATGCCATATACATTTCCCCCCCACCTTCTCTCCCATTTCCGACCTCACCTGTTTCCTGGTTGACCTCTGGGGGGCTTACTCAGGATGCCAATGAAAATGTAAAGTATGCAAAATACCAGCTCTTTAAAGAGTATTTATACACTGAACAAGGGATTTCTGAGAAAAAAAACAAAAACACTAAGAGATGAATATCTGATGGATGGATTTCAGAGAAATTGGACATCCTTGTACAGAAAAGATATCTTGGCATTATTTTTTACATGCACGCTGTATTTATGCATAGTATATATACTATCTTTACATGCCTCCGTATTTATAACATGCGTACTGTGCATCTATGAGGGATGCATGTGAAAGATAATGACAAGACTTTTAATGTCACAGTGTTTTTGAACCTGGACACCTTGCCACATACAGCCCGAGGAACTAGGGCAGAACGCTAAAGACAAAAAGAAACCCTGTTTGCAAATCCAAGGGGTGAGAATTTCATTCCAGCCTTTGAGATGCTGCTTGGTGCATTTATCGGAATCCATGCTAGCATTAACTTCCTTTTAATTTTTTTTTTTATTTTTTGCCCCTTTCTGAGATTGAAGTGGTCAACTTCTAAAAATAAATAACCAAAGCAAACACAGAAACAAAATTCCAACGTAGGTGGGAAGCCCAGGCAGCAAGGGGTTCGCGTTTGAGAAGCTGGGAGCTCCCGGCGTGGAAACTGGGGTCCCGCCAGCCCCGCTTTTGGAGTGAATGGGGTGGAGGAGACTGGCTTTAAGGTCATTTCCCCCGCAGTTTTGGGAGCCCAGGTGGACTGTCACGGAAAGACGGTGGCACCGGCGGGGTCAATGGCCGTCTTCCCGAAAGCTTGTTTTGGGGGACGAATGGTAGCCAGCGCAGACGTTATTGCTGTGGCTCCCGCGGGGCTGCAGGGGGCCTGCCGGGGCGCCCCGACCTGCGCCTGCAGCCCGCGGAGTGGGACTGCCCCTCCCGTCCCTGCGGGGTGAAGCCCGCCCGGCCCGGGGGCAGCAGGCGCCGCGCCCCGCGGACCGCACCTTTCCCGGGAGCAGAAGCAGCCGGACCCCGCGGCGCCCCGGCCGCCACTCACGCGCGCAAACCGCGTCCCCCCCGTCCGGAGGTGGCGGCGCGCAGCCCGGCGTCCCGAGGGGGGCGGCTCTGGGGACCGAGGGGACCGACCCTTCTCGCCCGCGCCCTCCGGCAGCTCCTCGGCCGGCCGCGGCGAAGCAGGACTCGCCCTCTCTCCTCAGGCCGCGCGCATCCCCGCGCCGGGGAGCCCCTCGGACCCCGTCCGCTCCGCCCGGGCCGGCAGCCCCCCGCGCCCTCCCCCGCCACGCCCCGCTCTGCCCTCGGCCCCTCCCGGCGTCCCCGCGTCCCCGCCGGGCCGCAGCAGCCCCGGACCGGGAGGCGAGCGAGCGGGCGGGGATGGAGGAGGAGGAGGAGGGGAGGACCGGGAGGGAGGGCGGGCGGGAGGCGCGGGACCGAGGCGATGGAGCCGGAGGAGGAAATAAATAAATAAATCAATAACCTCCGCGCCAATAAGAGCGAGGCAGCGCGAAGCCGCGGCCGCAGAGCCCCGCGCCCGCTCGCTCGCCGCGGGGAGGCCGTGGCGGCGCGCGCGTGCGCGTGCGCGTGCGTGAGTGCGCGTGGGAGCGTGTGTGTGTGTCTGCCGGGACCGGAGCCGGAAAGTTCAAACTAAACGTGTTGCTCTCCCGGCTTCCCGAGGCGGCGGCCGCGGCCGCCCAACTTGCCGGGTCCAAGTGACTGGCGCTGCCCGGCGCCCTTGGCCAGCGAGGAGGCGGCGGCCGCTCGGCCCTGCGCCGGGCGCGGCGGCGTCTCCGCTCAGCCCGCAGGCAGCCCGCGCGCGGCCGGGCCGGCCCGTGTCCCCCGCCTCGGCGACTCCCTCCTCGGCGGCCGCGGAAAGGTACGTGAGGCGCCGCGGCGCGCGGCTTCTCCCCGGCGCGGCCCGCGCGTGTGGCGGCCGCCTGCACGGTCGGCTCTCCCGGAGCGGTCACCATTTGTCAAACTTTCCCTCCACCTCCCGCGCGACACGGGGACGCGGGGGACTCCTCTGGGCTGAGGGGCAGCCGGCGGGAGGGTTGAGGGGAGCATCGCCGGGAACGGCGGTTCAGTCTGGCTGAAGACCGTGCTTCGGAGGAACTCGCAGGTCGTCCCTTCCCGGGGCGTCCTTTATGGTGATGTCTGTGATGCTTGTCACGGTTTGCCTTGGTCCTTCTGCGCGGAGGGACGTGCAAGTTTGCAGATGGGAGGGAAATAAAAAGAGAACGAGGGAGAACAGGGCAAGTTTGCAGCCCCTGTCCTGCAACAGGAGTGACCCTGTCTTTGCAGTAGTAGCAGCTCCGCGGTGGAGGCGGCGGCGGTGGCGGCGGCGGGGACAGCGGCCTGGCCGGTGGCGGCAGCTGCACGTTGTCCCGTCAGTGACTTAGGAGCGGGAGGAAAAGTGGGATTGCTGCCTCCCCGGAGAGCGCAACTCGGGAGCTGCCCGCATGGACGCTGCAGGGGCTGCGGATGGGGAAAGGGCACCGGTTGGAGAAGCCTGGTCTCCTTTTGAGAGGTTTCCGTGTGCCTAAAAAGCTCTTTCAAACTTTCATGCATATCATTTCCATTTCTGTATAAGCCGAAGGGCTATAGAATGTCCCAGAAAAATCCCTAAATCGGGAAGGGTCGGGGCAGCAGCGTCGTGCAAACCTGCAGTGCGCGCAGCCCCTTCTTGTCACCTATGGGGAACCAACGTTTTCTGTGCCTTCGTGTCTTAGGGACGACGATGGGTTCCTTCTATTATTATTTTAATTTTTTTCAGTGAAGTAGGAATTCTGAGTGAAAACAAACAAAAAAAATATTAAAGCCATAGGAAGTTTACCCAAGCAGCCTGCTTGAGCCTATTGAAGCCACCTGCTGAATTAGTTCCTGCTACTTTTTAGAGGAGCGGGAAATGTAGGCACGTCCAGCAGATGGAGCCGTGGAAAACTGTGCTAGAACCCGCCTGACACTCATGGATCTCGGTTTGATCACGGTAGATGGAGATCACGTTAGGAAAGACGCTGTAGGAAATACATCTTTCAAAGGAAATATGATCAGAGTATAAAAAAATGTCAAATGCAGTTACTTGTATATCTGTAGGACCTTCAATTCTTTGACCATTTTCTGCTTTCAGACGTACATCTTACAACGTGCAAAATTCATTCATGTCGGAAATCTCAACTGGTCCTGTGATATTTTGTGATGTTTGACCACACCATTGGTGAAACAATGCATTCTGCCATAATAAAAGTCTTAATTATTGTGTTACAGTTTAAAAAGCTATATGAACTAGTATTAAAAAGTAAGCAGACATCGGTTTGAATACTTCAGTATTATGCAACCGAATTTACTGTTTGTAAAGTTGAGATCGGTAAATACACTCTCTTCTTTAAATAATTTACTCTGCCACAGCTGATATTGAAGGAAAAAAGTTAATAAAACTTTACAGGTATTTTGGAGAATTGAGGTTCCTTCTTCCCGAGTATTACCTGAATTTTAGAATTGGTGTGACCTGAGGACATTCATCAAACCTTAAGATACAAAGCTATAAATCTCAAAAAACTACTTAAAAAAATCTTTTCACGTCGTTATATTATGGTAGCAATAATAACATGGAGAGATAATCCGCCATCCTACATATCTCAAAATAAATAAATAAGTGAATAGAAACTTTACAAGCAGTCATGCCTCTGACAAAATAGTTTAAAAACAGGCTTCCCATTTTACAGGCAGAACAGCAAGGCTTAAGCATCTTCAATAGTTTGTTGCACTGTTTCAGGATAGAGCTAGATCTTGTATTTAGTTTGTTCACCTCCCATCTCTTGCTCTTTTCATTGTACTTTTCTGTAGATTTTTCTGAGGTGTAGAACTCAGTCTAACTGGTCTGGAAAAACCCAGTGAAGTCTTATTTTAATATCATTATTTAGCAGTTTAAAAGTTATAGTCATACACCAAACATTTTAAGGAATTTAGAAACAGACAGGATGCTATTGGAAAATGTAAGAGGGACTCTACCTAACAAATGCAAATATTGTTACCTGTTTATTTGTACCCTAACATTAACCATAAATTAAGAAGAAAAATGTAGTGCCAGCAGTCATTTGAATTAAACATGCTTTACACTAAAGGCACATGTTCTATAAAATATATGTGACTGTTTTCTAAATCATCAGATATTAAATGCCTATGGAAAAGTACTTAATTATACATTCTGAAACTATATATATTTTTTTACATTCACGTAATATCAAGGAAGGCTTGGAATTCCAGTGTTATAAAATAGCATAACTACCTTTCTTAAGGAACTGATTTTATCCTGCTTGTTGCCATACAGGTTAAATGATTATGGATTTTTCTAAATTTATCCTGTTCTAAATTTACACCCCTTCACAGAGGTAAGAACAAAAGGGTTTCAATGTAAAAATGCTGAAAGTTTTTATGCCATATTTAAACATGTAAAAATATGAAAATCAGACATTTACTACCTTCTTACCACTATTATACATGTTAAATTCCTCACAATTTAAAAATCACCTAATTACAGCAGTGTTAATTAAAACAGGTTAAAAGTGGGTATATTTTGGTCATTGCTTCTATGATACATATCTTCAAAGAAAAACTATGTGTATATCCAGGTTTTTCTGTAAACCTAGTATAAATGAAATGTGGATAAATGATATAATTTTGACATAACATTGATTTATGTATATATTTGTGGGTAATATTTTGAAACTTTAAAAACCATTTGCTCTGTACTGTCCTCATACAGTACTGAATTTCTTCAGTTAAGTTTATTTGACTGACAGAATTGTGTAACACATTATGGAAGTTGAGTTTAAATTTATGAGAGAAACATTAGGTACATCGATAAAAACATACCCTGACATGCATGGTCAGTTTGCACTATGACTTTTGGTATCGACTGTACTGTGCTTTGGAAAATAGTTTAATTGAATAGTTTAATAATTAATTTTAAATTCTTTTAAGAAAACAACACGGTCATAAATGGACATGTGTTAAATAATGTATCTATATTTAACCTAAGCCTCATGATAATGGTTGAAGCTTGGCTAACAAGTTTTTGTACTTGTTATTATAGTGATTTTTCATGCACTTTTGCATTTTTGTTTTTTGTTGCATCTCTTTAGGACGTTATTCTGTTATAGCTATATTAGATAGTTTTTATCCAACACCACAAATTATAGTTACTGGGTTTAGAGTGAAAGTATTTCATCTGAATTAAGCCTTAAGAAAAACATGTAGAGGAATTAAGAGATTATGAAGAAGCAGTGAGTTTAGTTTTTTTCTCCTTTAAATTTTCTGCTGAGCATTAAAATAGGTTTATTAGTAGTGAAGATAAAGCAAAAGATTAGAGGTTTATTTTTTCATTTCTATCTTGTCACTGCCTGTTTGATTTCTCTTATAATGTAAAGAATGAATGAACATGACTTTCACCTATAATTTATACAGAAGGCATATATATTTGAGGTGAAGTGTTTTCTTTCGTTCCTGTTTTGTTTTTTGGGGGGCACCATTAGTTCTTAATAAGAAGAAGTTTTTAGCAGTATGTATAAGAAAAATGTAAAAAGTGTAGTATAATGTATAAAATATTGAATTATTCTGGTTGAGGATACCGGTTAAAAATGTGTTTTGGAATACAGATTATAGCAGGATCTCAAGATTTATTTCAAATAATGTTTCCAACATAGAGCTCTACTCTTATCATTATGTGTTAATGATGCATTGGGTGCAAATACCTTTACATTTAAGGAACTCTTTTTTATTTCAACTAGAACTTCCTTGTATACAACTCTATGAAGAACAGAGCTTAATTTTATATACCTCTGTATATAAATGTATTATGATGAATACTTTGACAAATGTTTATGAAACAGTTTTGTTCATACAATATTTAGAGATAGATTTTTATTTTACTGATAACTCTAAATTCGTTTTGAAGTCTTAGAGTTTTCAGATTTTCTCTGTGTGATTGTACAGGGTATTACTAGTTCTGCCATAAGGTTTTAGAGATATTTGGCCGTACAGACCCTGTAAGGTAAGCTGACCTCTTGTTTACTCAACTGCAGTGAAACTTGTGATAATTTCTAAGCACAGTATATTATCTTCCTGTAATGTTATTTGAGATCTAAAACCATTCGATAAGACAAATGAAGGTCTTCCTTTACAGTGGCGAAAATGATCTTCCAAGGTTTAAAGGATCTTTATTTTGAATGTACATGTATTAGTGGAAAAGGTGGATGGATCAAAAACTGATATCAAATTAGTGAAAATTTAAGTATTTAGAAGAAGCACAGCTAGCAAATTATTATAATAAGCATTCCTTATAATCATTATTTTTAAGAAGTGGGAGATTTGAGAGTGATGGTGAGTCATAATTAAAGGGTAGAAAACAAATCATGAAATAATCTACTACCTGTTTATGAGAGTCTTATATTCAGCTCTCCATGCTTATTAAAGTATAGTATATTCTGGAACATGCTGGTGTTTCCTAAGCTTTTGTAACAGATATTGATTATCATTATTGTATGACAGAGAGCTTTGCTGCTAACTTGAGATATAAAATATTATGCACAGTTGACGATCAAAAAAATCTATGTTCTGGGTTCCACAAATTCACTAGACTAGTGTCCATAGGCATGGAATAGAAAGTGTTTGAACCTCAGTTACATGACAGAGGAGGAAGGTGAGTGAACATACCTTACGCTGTGAATGTTTTCCCTTCTGTTGAATGTCACCAGCTTTTTAAATAAACTCAAGTTTAACTTTTTTTTTAAACTTGAACTCGTTTTATGAGAATTAATCATGGTTACAAATATCAATTCATTAATTGATCACATCAATGCTAAATATTTTTGTCTTATAATTCAATCTGTCATTCATTTAAGTGTTAATTAAAGCCAGTTTGACAACTAGAAATGATGAATGGACTGCAGTGTGTGTATGTGTTTTTTTTTAAATTTCTGTGTTAATATGTACTATCAATAAACTAGAATATCCTTAGAGGATAATGGTATCTTGTTGAACATAGATTTAAAGGTTAAGCATTTATATTATTACAAAAAATGCCAAATTACCTTGCACCCTAAGCTTTTTTACTGAAGTGTATTTACCTGCATTTAAAAAGCATCCACGAGATTGATAAAAATGTTTCAAGCATAAATAGCAAATTAAGTGCTCAATAAATATTAAAGTTCTTCCTATCTTTGATCACTTACCATCTAATAAAACATCAGTACACTGATAATTTTTCTTTTAAGAAAAACTAGTTCCGCATACGTAATCGCAGAGGTTAGCAATAGTTGGGGAATGTTTGTTTTGTGATGAGACGCTCATAATTTCTTTTTCTCATTGTCTTACATATTTTGTTACTTTAATTTTGTGCAGCATTTAAGAATTCCTTATGCAAAATAATTTTCTCTTATGAACAAATTAAATATAATAAAACAGCTTGCATTTTAAGTGTATTACGTATAGCTATTGTGTTTGAAATTATTAAATTTATATCTTATATGTATTATTATTTCCACTTGAAGTATTTATAATCATGAAGTTCCTTATTCATACTTTTCACAATAATATTTTTGTGTAAAACTTAATAATTTTGAGTTATTTTACTTTGATTCAAAAATATATTAAAATCAAATAAACTATTAATAGTCTTATATTTTTGTAAAATTATTTGTATGATTAAATTTATCATCCATTATTCAAAATTTTTATTCATAACTATAGGATTGAAACTAGAAGTTATTAAATTTAATATGATTATGGGTAAGTTATGATTCTTTTATTTTTATATTCTAAACATTTAAGAAATCTGATAACATTTTGAATAAAACAATGTTTCTTAATACTCTGTGAATCATAGAGTATGCTCAAGATTTTGCCTTTAAAAGAGTTAACAATAATTATTTTGAACAAAGAAGAAACATTTAATGTTTGACATACACATATAAAAGCAAGTTGCAGGAAAATGAAAAGATTGTGTGATAATTATGTAAAAGATAGAATTTTCTATATTGCTTTTACAAATTTTATGGGAAAAATAAACTTGAAATAGTAACCTGCAGAAAATTATAATAATCATGAGTTTTCAGACTCATAAATTATAACTTTAATTTTTTAAAAAACTGGATGAATTTCAGCTAATAATCTCTTATACTATATTGGTTATATCTAGTTTTGTCTGTTTTAAAATTTGAAGTTACTGTGGTTAAAAAATCTTGTTTTGATACATTTAAATAAAGAGTACATTGTATATACCAGCAGTTCAAATGAAACAAATTATTGTAATGATCATGATCATGCTTTTGAGAGAAGAAAACAAAGAAATTTGCAATTATAAAGAACTTTTAAAACAGAATTCACACTCAAATCAGCTTTACTATTAGTGAATATGAATAAGATTATCTGTCTAATGTTCTATTTTTTAACTGACAATGTGATTTGTGAAAAATCTAGATTCAAAATAATTGCGTGATAAGATTCCTTCTTTGCTTTTTTTAGTTTCTGGAGCTTGGTTATTTCATTTTAGTTAGTTTTGTTTGTAATCACTTTGTGATTAGCAGCTCTAAAATTAAATTTTAAAATACTTGAAAGCAACATCTCTTATTTCCATAGGTTAGCTTTTCACAATCCCAAAGAAATTATAGAAAACAAATTTTGAATTCTTGTGACAAACACAAATTAATAACATTAATGGAAGATGGTTTTGCTTAGGTATGTAACACCACTTAAAGAATTACAACTGAATATCCATTTAAAAATTATTTCTGATGTTCTAGATCAGTGGATCTCAACCTATGGGTCACGATCCACAGGAACTGTTTTAAAGGGTCATGACATTAGGAAGGTTGAAACCACTATTCTAGATGATCAAGTTAGCAGTCTAAAAATATTTCCATTGAATAATGTCAGAAGATTTTTACTCTTGTTAAAAATATGAATAATATGCAAAATATTTTAGTAAATAATGTTGCTAATACAAAATCAAGAAAAATGTGCTTCTGGGTAAAAGTAAGAACAAAGACACTTCTGAAATCTCTTAAGATTTAAAAATAAATGGTAACAAAAATAATGTATCAGAAGATGATCATATGAGACCAAATCTGCGCAAAACATCTGTCAAAAAAGATAGAATATGTTCCCAAGCCAGTAACCATAATGACAAGATGTTCCTAATATGTATGGAAAACATAAGCAAAACCAGAAAATGAAAGGCAAAGTTTAGTAAAACTTACATGTGTGACCTCCTGGGAATAAAGTATATGCCAGCTTTCTAAATACTTGATACTACAGGTCTGCATCTTCTGATGGCATTAGGAGCATAGCATGTAAATAAAACGGTGTATTCTAATTCATGCTCATCAAAGAATCTTCAGATATTCTGTTTGGTCCTATATGTTTTCTTTAGGGACATAAGGTGTTTGGGGTGTTCCTGCAGGCTCAAGGCAAGAGCTCCAGGCTCTTGACTATTGCATTTCAATTACAAATTAATAAATAGTAGTAAGGGATTATACATTTCTTTCCCTCTTGAACTTTGTCAGTGTGAGTCATCATCCCCAAATCTTACGAGCTCTGGAACACTGCCACGTACTCTAATGTACCACACCTGAGATGGGTCTGTCCATCAGGGACCTCAGAGAGAAACCCTCACATCCTCAGTGAGGACTTTTCTTCTGAAAACGACAATGACAAGACAAGGACTACAAGAACACTTACTCCTTTTGTTTTAATACTTACCTTTACTTAAACAATATGCAAATAAGGAAAATAAAATTAATGAGAGGAGGAAAAAAAGGGGAAGGGAAAGTTGGGAGAAACAACATTCAAAACATTCAAAAATATTGTGACATTTATTAGGGCTTTTAATTACTTATCCTCACGGAACCAAAAATAAAAATATAGCCTTAATGATAGTTAATTATTAAATGAAAATTTAAAGATTGATTTAGAGTCACTTTGTTAACATTCATTGTGCATTCCTTTTGTGTTCTTTTTTTACTTTTTTACTCACCATGATTTTTTAAAGATTTTTCCTTTCTTCATACATTTAAAACTAACTCATTCATTATATAGCTGTTCAATATTCCTTTATGATGATTGTGATTAAATCATGATTTCAACATTCCTTTTCTGACTTCTGAAATAGTTAAGTTTAATAATGAACTAAAATATAAACTACAAATACCAAATACAGTATAAACCATATAGTTGTGCGAGATAAATGTGATACTGTGTTGTATCATGTATTTTATGTATGTCTACTAATATCTATCACGATATTTTGTGCATACTTTTATTTTTTTTTGAGACAGAGTCTCTCTATGGCCCTGGGTAGACTACCATGGTGTCATCATCGCTCACAGCAACCTCAAACTCTTGGACTGAAATGATCCTCTTGCTCAGCCTCCCAGGTAGCTGCGCCTACAGGTGTCCATTACCATACCCAGCTGGTTTTTTTAGTTTTTATTAGAAATGGTGATCTTGCACTTGCTCAGGCTGGTCTCAGACTCCCGAGCTGAAGCAATCCACCCGTGTCAGACTCCCACAGGGTTAGGATTACAGGCATGAGCCCTGTGCTCAGCCATGCATATACTTTTTAAAAATTAAAAGTCTATGTCATTGTGTATATCTTTCATCATTTTTAGGGTCACATGGTATTTCAGTGTATGGATTTATCAGAAATTATTTAACAATCTCTTATGGTTGGATATTTCAATTGTTTAATATGTTCATATTATAAAGAAAACTAAAGGAACATCTGTATTATTGTTTGTGTCTTTGCTGACACGTAAATTTATTTATGATAATTTTTTTTTTTTTTTTTTGAGACAGAGCCTCAAGCTGTCACCCTGGGTAGAGTGCTGTGGTGTCACAGCTCACAGCAACCTCCAATTCCTGGGCTCAAGCGAGTCTCCTGCCTCCACCTCCCAAGTAGCTGGGACTACAGGCATCCACCACAATACCCGGCCATATTTATGATAAATTTTTAAAAGTGAAGTTCTTACATCAGAGGATATGCTGGGAGAGTTTTGATTTTAATGTAGTCAATATAATGCAATATATTTCATAAGGATTTTCTTTAATAAATGGAAACTTCATACTGATAGGTGATTCTTAAATGAATAATTGCTTGAAAAAAGATAATTTTGGAAGAAGGATCAGTATTTTGACATGAACAGCCTACTATTTTACCTTCTTTGCTGGCATGATAATACATTTCTCTTTCCTTCTTGTCAAAAACCAGTTGTTCTTGTTTATTCGGATTTGGCCTCAGAGTAGAAGTACCAAAAGGTAACAGATTTTGGTGTTCCCTGGGTGGACTCCTGGGCTTCCTGATGCAGTGGCACCTGCTGAAGAAGCAGGGAGCAGCCCAGGTCAGAACCTTGGGTCTTCACTGGAAGGAGCAGATTCTTTTCCAGGATGAAAGTGTATGAGACCATCCCAGAATCTGCTGGGCATGTTTTAGCTCCAGGGAACTCCCAGCTTTGTTTCCCATTTATTGGATAGGCCCTGGCATTTTATGTGAGAATTCTTTTTATTTTCTGTGTTTGTTTTTTGTGGGTTTGTTGCAATATAGAAAAGTTCCATCTAAAAGTCCCTTGCAAAGAATTTTGTCTTAATGATCAATTTATAGCTGCACACCTTTGTCTGAGGAAAATGGTTATTGTAATCCAGTATATGTGCTGGAATGTGAAGAATGTGACTGGTAAATGAAACTTTGAAGTGGGACTTGAACTTGTAGACATCAAGGAAAATTAGAGCTCAAAAGGTCAGCCTGCCATTATAGAGTTAAAATGTTAAGTCTCTCAATCTCTCCATTTTTTTTTTGGTTAACTTTTTCTGCTGATGTTGAGAAAAACTCATTGTTTATGGAGTTTATGTTACTATCTCATGGGTAGAGTTCTGGGGTAAAATCTTTTGGAACTTTGTTTAAAAGTGTGTGAGTGTATTTATTTAGGTGTGTTTTATGTATGTCCATGTATTATATGTTTGTGTCTGGGTAGTTCCCGACTGGCTTATAAATAAAGAACACTCATATATCAGTTAAATAGAGCCAAATATTTTTTTCAGTTCACATGGATTGAGGAATATATGGTAAATAAACTATCAAAAAAATAATAATGCTGATATTTTAGTATTATAGATACAATACTGAATACTTCCAGAATCTGAGATTTGACTTTCACTCAAGCTATGTGATTTCGGGTCATTTATTTAGTATCTCTTAGCTTTAATTTTCTTGTCTGTAAGCTAAGGAATTTGTAGCAATGCTTAGAGAACATTGTCAACATTTCTAATTTTGGAATAAAACAAAGTAGCATGTAGGAATAAAACCAAGCTCGTGTATTTAGATGATTTAACAGCATTAACTCATTTGTTACAGATAGCAAGCTTGCAAGATTTTTTTTTGATCAGTTTTTTTGCAGTAATATTTAGTTATAGAGCCAGTTGTTTAACCTGAAGCTCAAAGTAGCCTGTAAGTTAACATTCTTTTAGTTTTCCTTAGGTGAAGAATTTCATAGCTGACTACATGATATTTTACTATGTGGGCTCACAGATAGTGTCACATACATCCGCAATTATTTTTCGATGTTATTTCATCTTATTTCCACTGCAGAAATAATAGGTGTGCCTGCGTATATATGTACATCTGTGTATATTAAATTCTTGTATGAATTCTATCAATGTTTCCAGTAGGCCAATGTTCTAATACACTTCTAACTTAGGTTAAATTGAATAGACTTAAATACTTGTCACTTAATTTTTAAAATATGTGTTCACAATCACTTCAGTTTCCGGAAACAAACGTTTTTCTTCATGCTTTGATGGTTCTCTAGATTAAATCAATTTTATAGGTGTTTAATGTATACCTGTTAAATGAATTTAAGAGTTCGATTTACCCTTATTTGTTGCTTTGAATCCAGGTATCTTGACTTTGTACCTGAACCTGATTATCTAGGGCAAGATTCTCAAAAATTGTGTTTCCTATTTCAGTGACCCTCTCCCCCCACATCTGTAAATAATATTCTTTCTAGGAGATTTTCCCTTTTAAAAGATTTTTATGTTTGCTTTTTACTTTTATTTTTATTTATTTATTTTTTTATTGAATCATAGCTGTGTACAATAATTCAATCATGGGGTACAGTGTATGGGCTTCAGATACAATCAGAGATATTTTCATCAACCTGATTGCGATAACATTCAAGAGACTTTCTCATTTCTTTGTGAGAACAATT
>CAUYRH010081205.1:0-19813 GCA_963574655.1 Perodicticus potto
GGGAAAGGGGTGAGGGAGGGAAGGGGAGGGAGAGGGTGGGGGGGAGAGGATAAAGGGTGAGATCACACTTGTGGTGCATATGTGAAGGGTCAGGAGAAAACTTCTAAATACGGATCAAAATTGTTTTCACATAGTAAATGAGAAAATATCATGAATGTTATATTAATCGGGTTGACAAAAATATCTCCGATTGTATGTGAAGCCCGCACACTGTACTCCATGACTGAATTATTGTACACAGCTATGACTCAATAAAAAATAATTAAAAAAAAAAAAGAACCAAAAAAAAAAGAATTCTCAAAGTCCTGGCAGGGAAGAGAACTCACAGCAGATGGGACAAATGAAAAGATATTAATGAAGGGTCTACTTAATGATATAATGATACACAGACAGGATGAAAAGTAAAAATCCAAAGATCTTGTACTCAGAGATGGGGAGCAGCAGGAACCCTGGGGATGGAAGGAAATGTGAGCAGGATTTGCTTTCAGAAGACTGCAAGCCCTGAGGACAGGGCACCTCGCAGGAACTCTGGTTCTGGAGAGATGCAGCTGCTTCTAGGGTGAAGGACTGGACTAATGATGAAATGGGGAAAAATGCTGCAGAACCTCTCCCCTCTCTCCCCACCCAGTCTCCACAGTACTTCCTCCTGGCTAAACCCACCCAGGAGCCCCCTGAGAAGGGCTGCAGTCCACAGGAATCTGCCTCCCAGGTACGGAGAAAGCAGAGGAGAAACTCATCTAGGTGGTTGAGTTGGGGATGGAGAATCATTTGTTCAAGTGCCAACCGTATTCCTGGCCCCAATCTGGGCAACTTGGGATAGAGCAGTGAACACAGCAGGCTCAAATTCTGCACTCACAAAGCTCAGTTACTAATGCAAATTAGAGACCAAAAAATGCCAGAGAGATGGAGAAAGAGGTGCAGTACATTTTATTGTGATAAGCGCTGAGGGAAAAAATAATGAAGCAGGAAGGCGACTTTGAAATCTGTGCAGGGTGGAATTTTAGACACGGTGACTAGAGGTCCGTCGCTTCACTGAGAGGGGGTCTCTGAGAAGGTGACATTGCCTAAAAGACCTAATGAAAAGGGGGGAATGAAGCAAGTTGGAGGAGAATCACGGGCAGTGGGAAGAGCAGGCGTGGACTCTCTGGAGAGGCAGGGGCCAGCTTGGTGACATGTAGCAGAGAGAGGGGAACGAGGAAAGAGTCAAGGAGATACAGTCAGCGGAACACTCAGCTTTTGCCTTACTCACAGCCACCACATCTCACGGCTGCTTCTGTGCATCTTGCCTCTGATTAGACTTCATGCCAGTGGTTTTCAGCCAGTGTGTCGTGGCCCACTGGTGTGCCGTGAGACGGTATTAGGTGTGTCATTTTTGAAGGTCATTAATTAAATTATTTTTGAGGCCAGGCATTGCGGCTCATGCCTATAACCTCAGCATCTGGGAGGCCAAGGCGGGCAGATTGCCTGAGCTCAGGAGTTCAAGACCAGCCTGAGCAAGAGCAAGACCCCATTTAAAAAAAAAAACATAGTTGGGCATTGTGGCAGGTGCCTATAGTCCCAGCTACTGGGGAAGCTGAAGCAAGAAGATCACCTAAGCCCCAGAGTTTGAGTTGCTTTGAGCTAAGATGCGACAGCACTCTATCCAGAGTGACAGAGTGAGATTCTGTCTCAAAAAAATAAAAAATAAATTTTTTTTTAGTAAGTCAAATACATATAGATGAAAGAAGTTCAAAGTTCAATGCACAGTAAGTACATTCTTTTTCTTTAATCCTTTTTTTCTTTTCTTTTTTCTTTTGGTCAACGTAATCTAAGTGTGCTATGGAAGTTTAACTATAGGTTCAAGTGTGCCATGAGATAAAAAAGGTTGAAAACACTGCTTTATACAGAGAAATAGAATGCTCATAGCAGAAAAAAAAAAAAAAAAAGGAAGACGAATGAGACACAAAGTGATTCACGCATCACCATATAGTACAGATCAATTCTTTTTCCCCGGCCAGTTAGTAGCAGACTGCCTCCCAGTTTATAGGGTGGTGGTTGTTGGGTGTGGTGTCTGTTCTTTTTATGATCAACTTTGCAGCATATTGGGACACTTGATAAACAGTATGGCAATTAATGCTTACGTACTCTTTAAAAGGGGTTGTTGCACTGATTCCCAGCTTCCCAGAAGGAGCCTTGGAATAAGAAAGAACTTGATTCTGATTATTCTGTACCCTGGGCCCTATAGGTCTTCCTGATTCCCGAAAATGCGGTTTGCCTGCAAGTTGTATGTTTTAAATATGTGTATGGGCTTTCCATGACTACCCATCATCACAGCTTACCTAGATGTCATACACGCATATACCTTTATGTATATATGTTACGTAGACGTATGTGTATGCATGGATATGTGTGTGTTTTCTTCCTTCTGTCTGAAAATATCTTTCCCAATTGCTGTTTTTTCCTCTGAGAGACTCTTGTTCAACAATCAAGACATCCCAGCTCCCAAATCCCCTTCTCTTTGAAACTTTCCTGGAAAAATCTAGGACATCTCAGCCAGATTCTCCTTCAGGATTTCGCTCAGTTCAGACCCAGCTTAAAGAGCTATCAACGCTGGCTGGTGACGTGTCTCCTTACACAGCCACAATCCCAACCAGACCTTTTGCTCAATGTAAGGAAAGATCCAGGCTCTCTTTGGGGCCCTGTCGTCACACAGAATGTGGTTCACTGCAGATGCTTAGAGCAGATTTTTAAAAATAGATTGACAGATAGATGGATGGATAGATGACAGAATGACCTTTATGGAGGGACCGGATAAATGTGTAAATATGTGTTTATATGTGTGCGGGGGTGTGTATATTTCACGGATGTATAAAATCTCATTACACGGGGCTTTCATGAACATGAATTTGCAGCATGGGTCTCCCCGATAGCTCAATACTAAGAGGATATATCAGTTAAATCACACATGGTGATATAAAATTGACTCTACCCTTTAATTTGCTAAAATAGTCAAAGAGCTGATAGGGTGAATATAGATGATGCATTGTTGACTGTGAAGAAATGAGAATACCCAGCTTTCCTCTATTCCAGCAGCCTCGCTGAACCTATCATCTGGGAGGTCTTTGTGATTTTATCTTATCTATATTTGAGCATCATAAAGATGAGCAGCTCAAATGTGGTTAATAAAGCCCAGCTGGGCATTTTCAAGGTGAATAAACACACCGATTTTCCTACTGTTTTTTCATGTGGAAATGATGAATAGGACTCACAACTCTTATTTTCATTACGAGTGGAAAAGTAGAAATAATATCAACTTATGATACTTGAGGTTGTTATAAAGCGCTTTAGAGACACCCTGAAAGTTTCAAATAATTATAGCTCCAGTAAAATTTTTATGGCTGCCTATAGATTTTCATGATCAAAGACAAAGCAAACAGTGACCCCTTTTAGGCTGAAAGATATCCAGGCCCTTACAATTATTTTGTTGGCCCTCCTTCTATTCTTAAAAGAGTGATTAATAGTTTCGCAATGTAAAAGCTCTGGCATGTGAGATTAAGTAATTCAATGAAATTAATTCCTGAATCCATTCTTCACGCACTCCAGGGATGCTGCATAATATATTATCTTGGTGATTAAAACTACAATGAGCTGGATACAAGGGAAGGTCTCCAAAAACTTCCAGTTCCCAATTCTCTTATGGTCCATTTCACATATTTCAACTCAACATTTTTTACTTTGCTTTAAAGCCATTAATACAAGTAGTGAAATTTGAAAAGAGCCACATTAATATTCTGACTTTAGCAATTGTGCTGAAGGAATACAATAGAATGAATTTGATTGCAGGAAATAGATACTCTGCATGTGAGTGAAGAGGCAATAGGTGTGCAACTTATCTTCAAACGCGTTAGAAGCAGTAAAAGGTGTACATATTCATTGAGATATAGGCGTACATACATGTGTGAATATGCACACAGTGTGGGTATGCTTTCATGTGTATATTGACATATACACATTTCCATGAATATAAACATGATTGTACACAGATACAAGCACACCTACACACACATGCGTGTCTGAAGCATATGCACAAGAATGCTTATATATGTAAACACACATGTGTACGCAGACAGTTCAGCATGTTATCTGTATGTTTATGCACGCATGCATGCTATACGCATTTGTTTTATCATTAAAACATCTTTTGTTTATGTTTTACGTAAAATGTAATTTTTATGTACATTTTGCAAGTATTAATTAACATGTTTACTTTGGGGAAATATGAGTCAATAATAAGTGTATACAAGAATCCCTTTTAAAAATGTATTTTTAATTAGCAAATAAATATGTACATTTATGGTATACAACATGGTGTTTTGATATATGGAATGGCTATAGAAAGCTAATTAGTATATTATTTATGGAGGATATTTATTTATGCAGGATCTTTTTTGTGGTAAGAAAACTTAAAACCTGCTCTCTTAGCAATTCACAAGTATATGATGCGTTGTTATTGACTATAGTCAGCGTGTTGTACAATAGGTCTATTAAACTCATCCCTTTAGCTTAAATTTTGTATCATTTGATTCACTTACACGATGTCCCCCAGACTCATTCAGGTTGTCATAAATAACAAGATTTCCCTTAGAAGGGTACAGGTGAAACTTAGTAAATGCAGAATACATATGTTTTCATACAATAACCAAGAAAATCCCATGAAGGTTATGTCGAACAGTTGGATGAAAATATATCAGATTGTATACAAAGCCAGCACACTATACCCCATGATTGCACTAATGTACACAGCTATAATTTAATAAAAAAAAATTAAAAAACAATAACAAGATTTCCTTCTTTTTTAGGGCTATTATTCTAGTGTATATGTGTAACATTTTCATTACCTACTCACTATGAGTGGAAAAGTAGAAAAAATATCAACTTACGATACTTGAGGTTGTTACAAAGCATTTTGAGGTGGGGAAGTAAGGTTGATCCCATATCTTGGCTGTTGTGAATAAAAAGTGAGAAAAACAAGGGAATGCAGACAGTCTCTTTGCCTTATGAACGTCATGTCTTTTGGATATACCCAGTAGTGGGATTGCTGGATCACATATAGTTCTATTTTTTAATGTACTGAGGAATCTTCATACAATTTTCCATAATAGCTATGCTAATTTACATCCCCACCCACAGCGTCCCTTTCCTCCACACTCAGACCAATACCTGCTAGCTTTTGTCTTTTTGGTAATCCTTATTCAGACATGTGCTAGATGATATCTCACAGTTTCAGTTTGCATTTCTTTGATGATTACTGATGTTGTATATTTTTTCACATGCCCACTGGCCACTCGCCTTCTTTTAAAAATGTCTATTCAGGTTCGTTGCTTAGTTTTTTGTTGGGTTACTTGTTTTCTTGCTATTGGTTTGCTCGAGTTCCTTATATATTTTGGGTCTTAATCCTATGTCAGATGTATGGTTTGCAAATATTTTCCTTCATTCCATAGACTATTTCTTGGGCTGTTTCTTTGGCTTTATTGAAGCCTTCCTGTTCTATGTAACCCCATTGTCTATTTTGGTTTTGGGGTCGTATCTAAAAGAAAAAAAGTCATTGGTCAGTCCAACGTCATGAAGCTTTTCTTTAGTTTTTGTCCGGTAGTTTTAAAGTTTCTGTTCTTACATTTAAGTGTTCATTCCTTTTTTGAATTTTATATATAATGTATAATTTTTTTCTTCTGAATGTGGATATAGCCAGTTTCCCACCATTATTTATTGAAGAGACTATGATTTTTCCACTGAACGCATGTACACTTTTGGCATCATCCTTTTAATTACTGTGAATAGTCCTGCTACGAGCATTTGAGTGCAAATGTTCATTTGAGAGTCAGTTTTCAAGTCTTTGGTGTACTTAGTGGAATCGCTGGGTCTTCTGAAAATTCTATGTTCAACGTACTGAAGAAGTGACAAACTATTTTCCCACTTGTATCTGATGTTAGGTCCAGCATTCCTGAAGCCGTAGTGCAGGTATGATCTCTGAATGTAGTGGGTGATTTGCAGATTGAGTATCTGTGTATCACATGAACGCCAGGAGCAGGACTCACGGGGGCAGTTCCATGAATCTGTGTCATGCCCCCAGGGAATTCTTATTTCATTATTAGGAGATCTGGAGCAAATCTAGAAATCCCTTTTTTAAATTTTTTTGCAGTGTTTGGCTGGGGCTGGGTTTGAACCCACCCCCTTTGGCATATGGGGCCTGCGCCCTACACGGTTGAGCCAATAACGTGGCCCTGGAAATCACTTTATAGAATATGGAGATATGGAAATAATGAATTATATCATTACTTTTGAAGGATGCACTAGGGAAGAATGAATACCATTAAGGATTGAGGTGAAACAGGAGGAGCCTACACATCGGCTATGGTGTTTCCTGAGTTTGCAAGTCTGCCCGCTCTCGGAGCCGTGTCAAGTGCCCCATAAGAAATTCACAGGGGCGACTTAATCACTCCTCGTGTCTGTCTCGGTTTCGTCTGTCTACCTTCCGTTGCTTAGAGTTGACTCCAAGAGGTATTTGGCCGTTCCCCCAACGTTGCTCACTCTTTCCTTGTGCCATCTCAGTTTCCACTCCTGGCTTTCAATGAACCTGAAGATAAAATCTTGCTCCTTGCCTCCTTTACTTTTATTTGCATAATATCAGCTGTCTATTTTTTGAGACTTAAAAAAAAAAAAAAAAGAAGTTAACCGATGACTTCATACAGAAAAGAAAACACACACACACACACAAAACCTTTCTCCTTGAGAAGATTCAAGAGTCTGCCCTGTGTGTGAGCACAGGCCTTCTGCTCTTCATAGCAGTCTCTTTGCTGGGTCCTCTGCATCTCTCCAATTTCTTTTCTTTTTTTCTTTTTTAAGACAGGGTCTCAAGCTGTTGCCCTGGGTAGAGTGCTGTGGCATCACAGCTCACACAACCTCCAACTCTTGGGCTTAAGTGATTCTTTTGCCTCAGCCTCCCAAGTAGCTGGGACTACAGGCGCCCGCCACAACACAGGGCTATTTTTTGGTTGTAGTTGTCATTGTTATTTGGCAGGCCAGGGCTGGATTTAAACTTGCCATCTCTGGTGTACGTGGCTGGCACCCTAGCCGCTGAGCTACAGGTGCCGAGCCCATCTCTCCAATTTCTAACCATGGCAGTATCTCTGGATTCACTCCCTAGAAGTTACTAAATTACATTACTTTAAAAACATGGCATGCATAGACAATTCTCAATTGTTTTTTGTTTTATCTCCAACCGGGAACTCTCTTGTAAGTTCCAGAATTATCTGTCTGCATGAAAGACTCTTCCAGTTGGATGTTTAATTGACACCTAAAACTTAGTGTGTTTAATACGGAACACATAACTTTTCTTTCCACACCTAGTTCCGCCTCTTTCTGCACTATCTTAATAGGCTCAGACTCAATCTAGAAGAGTCCAGGACATGTTATGTCTTTTTCTGAAAACCCACATTTAATCCCTTAGCAAATCCTGCTGACTCTATCCTTCATATATATTTTTATTCTGCCTCATTCTAGGCCATCCTCAACTCTCCTCAAAGTAGTACGATAGCCTACCAGCTTATGTTCCTAGGTGTTTTTTTCAGGTTTCTTCTCACATCTAATTTTATCAGTGAGGTCTTCCCAGACAACTCAACTTAAAATAGCACCTCAGCAATCCCTAATTTCATTCTTCCCTTTATTTTCTTCTGTAGAGCTTTATAAATCATTAGATAATTTTATATAGAGCTTGTTTATACATTTAGCTTCCCCTGATGTTAGGCTATAAGCTTTAAAAAAGCAAAGATTTTTATCTGTTTTGTTTTTTTCTTTACTCTTTTATCTATGATGCCTAAAATCGTGCCTAGTACATAGTGAAAGCTATTTTGGCTATTTTTGTATGAACGAATAAATGGTAATGTATCTGGAATACTTGTACAGTTTTACTGATGATACAATTTGCTAAGGTTGAATTAGTAAGGTTACTAAGACATCAGCCATATTGTGTGTATTTAAAAATAGTTTAAAGAGAAAAGGTACTTGAAAACCAGGAGACACTTATATAGGAAACATTTTCAGAGTAAAAGATACATTCATAAAGCGTTTGGATGAAAGGGTGCCTACTCAGTTGATCTGTGGCCTTTAACAGTATAAATATAAACCCTCTTCTAATCCTTTAGTAAAGTGTTCCTGGACTTTGTGTCTGTAGACTGTGGCTGTAGTTGTGTTTCTGAGATGCATCCATGGTGTGATACCTGAGCAAGTTGCTTAATCCACTTTGAGTGAGCTGCAAATTGGTGATTACGAAATTAAGGACTCAGAAGATCACGGTGAAGAACAACATCTTTTATAAAATTTTAAACATCCCATTAAGATAAGGACTGTTTACAAACTGTGAGAAAATATGCAAAAAGTAATATATTTAGGCTAGGTGAGGAGGCTCATCCCTGTAATCTTGGCACTCTGGGAGGCCGAGGCAGGTGGATTGCCCTGAGCTCAGGAGTTAGAGACCAGCTTGAGCAAAGTGAAACCCCATCTCCACTCAAAAACAGAAAAACTAGACAGGTGTTGTGGCAGACGCCTGTAGTCCCAGCTACTCAGGAGGCCGAGACAAGAGGATTGCTTGAGCCCAAGAGTATGAGATTGCTGTGAGCTGTGATGCCACAGTGCTCTATCCAGTGCAAATGAGTGAGATTCTATCTCAAAAACTGTGTAAATTTAATTCTGTGATTACCTAACCACAGAATATTTCCTTACTATGAAATTTATTCAAAATTTGATTGACGGAATTGTTTCAGCCTATGCAAGGGACAATTTTAAGCAGCTTTAAAATACTTTGGTAATTTGCAGCATACAAATATTAATTCCAAGCTTCCTAAGCATTCTGTATAATACTCATCAATACTTTATTATAAAATAGGCTTTGCATTATATGTGATTGCCCAACAGTAGGCTAACATGAGGGTTTTGAAAACAATTAACGTGGGTTATACTGAACTACAATGTTGGGGAGGTTAAACACATTAAATATGTTTTTTGACATTTTCAGATTAAGATGGGTTTATCAGGACGCAACTTCATCATAAGTTGAGGAGCTTCTGCATTATTATCCTCATATTATGAGGGAGTAAATTAGAACTCAATGAGCCAAAATTATTTTACAATAAGAAGACGGAACCGGGCTTTAGATTCAAATCTGACTTCAGCAGGCAAGTCTCTTTTCTAATAGCCAAGATCTTTGTTTTTTGATTCATGTGGACATGAGTTCCCTAAAGGCAGGAGGAGGTCCATGAAGAAGTAGAGAACAGGAGAAAAAAAAAAAGAAAAAAAATCAAAGAAATGAACACAGCACAAAATTTAGGACTAGCAAGAAGACGCATTTCTTAACATTTTTATCACAACATTTCTTTGGACAGAGGTCTACTTTCACCTAGACTTGACCTAATTTCTTTAAGACTTTGGCACCTGAGTCTGGTCATTTTCTTGGCCTCCCGTGGGTTCAGAGTTTGTTTGGAGTATTACTTTCATGTCCTTGTTCCTATTGACTCTAACATGTCTAACAAATATATAATCTAAAAACAAAAAGTATTCTCAGATCCCCTAAACAATCCCTAGATATGATGGATATCCCCGTCCTTGGACTGTGCATTCAGACTCTTGGTGAAACCCTACCGGGCTATTCTCTCTTGTGGCACATACAGTTCAGCATTCAATTAAAAGAATGTGAAGCCTTTATACATCACGGCCCAGCCTCGAGCTCACCACTGGCCATGCTGGTTCTTATTAATGATTCATTTCTTTTGACAGAAGCAGCAACATTTCAAGGCTTCTTGGGTGGAAAAAAAGTTGGCAGAGAGAAAGTCCACAGTGAGCAGTTAAACATTATATGAATTAATACCCCCCATCAATAGTTTAATGGATGAAATGCATTGATTGCTTTGAGAATTATGCTGAGGTCTACGATCATAAGCAGAAATGTCTGATTTGACATCTTTTTTTTTTTAATATGTCTGCAACGTAATCTACTACCAATTACACAACAACCCCACCAAAGTGGTGCTGAGCGCTCCCACTACAGTACTAACATGTTATAAAAGCTCAAGTTTCAGTACAATTAGCTTCTGGCTGCCGTTTATTGCCCCATGTGAGATTTAAAACATTTTTTTTCCATTGCATTCCAACAATGCTTATGTGTCTGGGGCTAACACTTTAAAACAATAATGGAATGGCAAATATCTGTCTGGCTGGAGTTTGCCCAAGAGGAATGGTGTATTCCAGTTAAAAAAAAAATCAAGCCAAGCACAGTGGATAAAACAAAAACAGCTTGTCAATTACTCAAGTGACCAAGGCTATCATATTTTACTAAGAAAAAAAATATTTTTCTTTGGCATATTGTAGAAAATGTAGGATATATTTTAGAGAACATGATCCTGCCAGTTCGTCTAAAGGCAATTTTCATGTGATGTAAAAGCAGTTTAATCAATAATCCACACCTTTTCTACTACCTGTGACCATCACAAGAGGTCTGACCTGAGATCTAGGAATCTCTTCTTCTGTTGACGAGTGATACGTAACATGGGTAATCAGGAATTTTCATTAGAGGGTGATGCTGACAGTAGAATTTATGGAGAGTCTATTCTGTGGCCAGCTAGTATGCTAAGACTTTGCATGCATGATCTTATTTAATTCTCCTAAAAATGTCCTGCGTTAGGCACTATTATTTATCCCATTTTATAGATGAAGAAACTGAGGCTCAGAGAGCCTAAGTAACTAGATGGTTTCACAGCCAGGAGCAGAAGGTCTTGATTGGCGCTTTGGAAACCAACTTTTGAGCCTTGAGACACTATCCAGTGCCCTTGGATGAGGCTGATGGTGGTGATGACAATGAAAGGGAAATATTCTTGTTAGTATCTTGTATGTTTTGTTAAATCACTCTGTTCCCTCCGGAAATCTGAGCCACTTCTCTCATATCTCAAGCTCTCTGTTCCCCTTTTATTCTCATGTCCATTTTGAATTTTTATTCTGATGCAAACTATCATTTATTCCTCCTGTTCCTCACACTGAGTGGTCTCATGATTCTTTTGATCATTAGGGGACTGAGAACGGTGAGGTGAAGTGGGGGGCAGAGCTCTTTCTTGGCAGACGTTAGAGGCAGTTCACTCATAGACCCCACTTTTAGTGAAGGAAGGTGTAGAGATGGGGCTTCACTGGGATTGGATTCTAAGGGTTTAGTTACCAAGCGTCAATATACAATATTGGGTCTTCGATGCCTTTTTCAGCTCAGGACTTGGAAGCTTCTAACATTAGATACGATCAAATCTAGAGAGCCCTCCTTGCCAGTGTTATATTTCTCCATCCAAGGCTACAGTGAAACATGAATTTTGAATCAAGCCTGTACTGATGTCATTAAAACCACCTTTTAAAAAAATCCTTTGGAATAAGGAATATTTTCTGCAAATGAAGATATGAATATCACAAAACTTGCAAAAATAACCTATGTAAGAATAAACCAGGCAGAGGAAATAATGTAAATAAATTACCAAAGAAGGAGTAATGTGGTGACTACCTATGGCTTACAGAGAACAATGCTGGCTGCTTCTTACAGGTCAGCTCGGGACTCGGAATTTCCAACCAAGGTGCATTGGCCACAGGAAAAGGCACATCTTTTTTTTCTTTGTCCTTATTCTTCTGAGGCTCTTGATAGCTCCTGGTATGTTGACCTCCCTGTCTGGGGGTAGCTGGAGAAGGAACTAGACATTTCTCTTCAGTTATGGGTTGTGCCTCACAGCTGAAGTCAGGTTTGGTTCTGCAGGGAACACCACTTTGTGGCATGAGTCTATCCCACATAAGGAGGTGACATTTCTGTCTTCAGCCTGGAATGTCATTCCCCATCCCTTCTACTTGAAAAATAATGACTTCAAGAGACAGTCACTCCCCATATCCCCCTCTCCGCAGCTTCGCCTCTCCCCTCCCTTACTCCAGATAGAATTGCTTTCTCATCCGGGTCCCCCAACACATCATTTGTCACACTGTACTGCACATAATTCCTCTGTTTTTGTCCTCTATGAGGCTACACTCATCTCATGGGTTATTCATGTAGTTTTTGCATCCACAGCACGTACGAAAATTCACAGCCCATATTAGGACGGTGATGAATGTCTCTTATCCTGCTAGGAAGTTCTATGTTTCTGACCACATGCTCCATCCATCCAGAATCATTTTTATCATATTTATAATATACACACCAAAGGAGAAATTGATCCAAGAGCCTTGACGTTGGGTCACTTGTCATTGTTCTCCAACTGCCAGCTATCAGTTTTATCACCTGGAAAAGTAGAGAAGTGAGCTAGATCTCTTTTTATTCATTCATTCATCCATTCATTCAAGATAAATTTGTTGGGCGGTGCCTGTCAGTAGGGTGCCGGCCCCATATCCCGAAGGTGGCAGGTTCAAACCCGGCCTTGGCCAAACAGAAAAATAGCCGGGCAAGATCAAGACCCCATGATCTGGGTAGAAAAGTAGAAAAATGAGCTGGGTGTCATGGTAAGTGCCCATAGTCCTGTAGTCCCAGCTACTCGGGAGGCTGAGGCAAGAGGATCACCTAAGCCCAGGAATTGAAGGTTGCTGTGAGCTGTGACGCCACAGCACTCTACGGAGGGTGAGAAAGTGAGACTCTGTCTCTACAAAAAAAAAAAGGATAAATTTGTCAAGTATCTGTTCTTCCTCAAACACTGGAATGGGCAACTTCTTATGCATAAAACACCACATTTTAGTTAAAATACTGCATATTCTAGTTAAAATACACACAAAAAAATTGTATAGCAATAGAGTTGATTTGACAATGGTGCCTTTATAAGTTGTGCTACTAAAAGCATAAATCAACCCAGTTTTCAATATGGCTCAAATCAAGATAACAATGTTTACTTTCTAAATCCCATTTATGCTTCAAACCATACAATTTGTATTAACTAATCTTAAAATATCAGTTCCTTTAGTTATCACTGATTAGGATTTCTGGGTTCCATGCTGGCATTTATTCTGCCTTCTTAAATCAGTGGGAATATTGATTTAATATATATTTTATAAATTTAAGCAGATGTAAGAAGTTTTTGGACTAAAAGAAATCTATGCATTTGTTGAACAGATATTAATGAAGGACATAAGAGATGTCTAAGATGACACTTTTTTTCCGGGAAATAAAAATCAAAATGGGCCTCTATCATTGAGGTTTTGTAGATTTAGGGGGGGAATCATGGATATAAGTACATCTTTGTAGAAAACCATCTGATAGAAGAATGGGCACAAGAAGAAATGTGCTCAGGGGCAGGGCCTGTGGCTCAAAGGAGTAGGGCGCTGGCCCCATATGCTGGAGGTGGCAGGTTCAAACCCAGCCCCAGCCAAAAACTGCAAAAAAAAGAAAAGAAAGGAAAAAAAGAAATGTACTTAGTTTTGGCTGGGGACTTGCAAAGGACAGGAGGTTTGTCACAAAAAAATCTTGATGGACTTCCCTAGGTTGTAGTCTTGGTTTCACACATCAGTAGATAACATTTGCGGTGAGTCTCAAAAAATAAACGTATGTCCCCAGGCAGACAAAGCTGGGAGGAGGGAAAACATTCTAAGATAAGGAAATGGGATGTGCATTATCAAAGGACTATGAAACAATACACCATATCTAGGCAACTCAAGATCCATCATCGCGGTTAGAGAGAAAAAGACAGCCTTCGTCTCAGGGTGACCTGAGGCCTGACAGTAGACATGTGAAGGAGAATGGAGTCTCTTGGCCGAGGTGCAAGAATAGCAAGTTTATCCGGAACAGAGAGAAATACAGGAGAGTTTCAAGGGATAGAAAAAGATGATCATATTTCAAAAACAACTGAAAACTTTGTACGTGATCAGAAACATTTGCTACATCTTAAAACTGGAATTTGAAAACTCAGAATGTTTGCATTTCTTTAAGAAGCATTTTTTTCGGAATTATTTTTCCCTCCCTTCTTTCTTTCCCTCCTTCCTTCCTTCTTTTCTTTTCAGAGAGTCTCCCTCTGCTGCCCAGGCTAGAGTGTCCTGTTTTCATTCTAGCTCACAGCAACCTCAAACTCCTGTGCTGAAGCGATCCTCCTACTTCAGCCTCCCGAGTAGCTGGTACTACAGGACTACAGGCACTTACCATGACACCCAGCTCATTTTTCTACTTTTAGCAGACATGGGGTCTTGATCTTGCTCAGGCTGGTCTTGAACTCTGAACTTAAAGGATCCTCCTACCTTGGCCTCCCAGCGTACTAGGATTATAGACTTGACTCCCCATGCCCAGCCTCAAATTATTTTTTCAATGAATGGAATTGGAAACTCAAATGAGACATGCTTTAAAAATGAAAAAAGAATGAGTTTTTTTTCATCCTATCAAAATCTACTTTCCATATCTAGAATTAGAGCTATATCTAATTACTTAATTCTACTGTTAACCTCTGGAAAAATAGGAATCCAGAGCATGAAGGTCACCTCTTAATGGAGGCCCAAGAAAAACCTCGGGTTTTCCTCTTCAGATTCTAATTTATGGTCTGGATAGGAAGAAAAAATACAAATAATCAAACCAAGTAGATTGAGATGTTTTTAGTCCTGAAACCAAAGCTGATTGGACATTTACTTGGTCTGCTATTTATTCTTCTCACAGTCAGCCAACAATTTTGATGCACAATTTGGTGAATTTTTGCAATGTTTTCGTCAGTTCTGCTCATTACTCGGTACCCTGACCTCTCTTCATCATTGATGCTTTCTCTCTTCTCAGAAAAATGTTTAACCCATTTGTACCCAGCCATTTTCTTCATGGCATTATCCCCATAAACTTGGACCAACATGTCCCTGATTTTATTTCCGCTCTTACTAATTTAACATGAAATTTAATGTTTGTGGCTCTAACTGAAGCTCCAACATTCTCACACAGCACACAAAAACACGCAGCAATAATGAATGCCACTCAGCAAGACACTGCCACACATTGACACAACCACAGAAGTGAGACAGTGATATACCATGGTTATGAAACCTTACCAAGTTGTTTGTACAGTGCTGCCAAGGTAAGTGCCGGGTGAGAAATTCACAAACTTAATTGTCAGACCTTATACTACATATGAGAAAAAACAGATATGACTGATTTTATCACTGTAATCTTATTCTTCATCAAGTAGCTTCATTTGATTTGCACTATCCTAATTTTAAGGGATTTCTGTTTCTCTGGTGGCAAATAATATTATAACCTATATTTTAAACATTTTTAAAACATCACTTGGTTTTTACAGGCTTGAAAAACTGATGGACATACTTAATAAACGTTTAGTTAAAACACTTGATGCCTTTTAGATATCAAGATTTTTCCATTCCTGTTAACACAGGCCTAAATTGTCTGGATGGACTAAGATGCTTTATCTTTTTGACTCTCCAAGAAGGTTGTAATGGTGGCTTCTGACCACATACCTACTTGTCACAGCATCAAAAAGAGTTAAAATTCTAAGACATAAAGGAGCCTACTGAAGAGTTAAGTAGATATCAGGACTTGAAAAGCTGCAATGATCACAGAATAGGTCCCAGCCTAACGATTCAAAGCAACCTTTTCCAGGAAAATCTCACGCATGTACTGTAATGACAGAATAAGCCATATCCATTCTCACCTACAAAACAGAAGCATCTCCTATTTCCTACCTGAGTCTCTTGTTTTCTGGCTCAGTCACATACTCAGCTGGAACTCTAGAGGATAAACGATAATTGACTTGCCACAAATTGCTGCAGAGTCCAGCATGAAAATCAAAAACTTTCATCGAGCCTTTTAACACAGCTAGAGTGAGTTATAAAGCCTTGGTCTGTGAATAGGCTTCATTTGATGCCTTCAGTTCCTACAAAAATTTCACATAAATCTTAGAGAGATAGAAAGGTAGCTATTCATATATAGATATACAGTAGATATATTTATATTTTACATACATGTTATATAGGTGTATATGTATATTTTTCCCAGCAAATTAAAAGAGCACCTATAGCAAACTACTTTGCATCATGACTAACCATTTTCTAATAGCCCTATATTAATCTCAGGACTTACACCATTGCCGTATTTGATTACTTTGCATAAATATCTATGGATCACCTGCTTTAACAAAACCTTCCAATCGCCTAAGTGTTCCGAACCAGCAGTCGTGTCAAGGGAAAAACCGCAGAATCAGAGCCTGTTGTTCTTCATCATTTGATTTCTGCCTCTGGTGAAAGTCAGCAGATGAAGGGAACAGAACCTCAACTCCAGGTCAGGAGGCCTGGCTTCTCGTCCGAGGGTTCCTCTGGGCTCTACAGTAGACTGGGCACCTGCTTGGGTTGAGTCCTTTAACCTCTCTGAAGCCATTTCCTCATTAGGAGAGGGGGTTTGGGGTGCAATGGGGAACGATAATCCAGACCCTCTGTAAAATTGCTCGCAGATGCAAAGTCTCTTCAGGAATAAGTGAGAGATTTAACATCTACTCTCACTGCAGGGGGCGCAAGAGGACAGATGAGAAAGACAGGGTGAGGCAGACTCAGCACAAAAGCATGAAGTAGAGGATTTCTGGAGAGAGGGGCTAGGGAATGCACCCTTGTTGTCGTAAAGTCTACCTTTTCAACAGCAGCTTTTACTGAAGGTTGTGTTCTCTCCTCCGCCTGGACTTCCTATCCCTTCCTTACGTCTGCGTGAGCACACTCTATGGGTTTCCAGGACTGACACACAGCATAGTCCTGCCCTGATCATCAGAGAAAGCATCCACAATAAAATCTATTGTTTTATTAATAATATCAATAACAATAAATATTATCATTTAATATTTAATAAATTATTTCTTTTTTACACATTAAATAATTAAATTTGTTGTTTAATCATAAAAAATATTATTCATGTTATTAATAATAATAAAACGATAGAGATAAAAGACTGGAGAGTAAAGAGACTCCCCAGTAACATCTGTAAATGTGTCTCATTTTCACATTATGTACTACGAGTTGGAGGCGGCAGTGGCAGAGCCTTTGTTCCTGTGGTATCTTTACAAGCTCACAGATGACCAAGGACAGAGGCAAATGCCGGAGTCGGCAAGTGAAGAGCAGAGGTTGCTCAGATCAGTAATGAATCTGCTGATAGTGAACCCTGGTTCATTCTTGATTCAATTTTAACATCCTTATGGATAGAAAATAGGAAAATCCAAGCAGCTCAAACAAAACAAAACGGGCCAGGGGACAGGAGCTTGAGGGAAGTGGTATACTGTGAAAGTCCTGTGGCTTATGAGGACCTGTCACTAATCTGAGCTCATCTTTCACCACTTCCCGGCAGGCGTCGCATGAGGCACTCTGAATGTACTCTCCGTCTCCCAGATCTTTGCAAGTTCCATTCTCTCGGCCTAAAATTCTATCTTCTTACTCCTAATTACTCCATCTTTCGGGCCTTCTTTCTCCAGGAAGCCCTCTCTGGCATTCCGAAGCTAGTTAGTGCCCGTCCCACATGTGTTAAAACTGCCTGGATGCTCCTCTCTGTGAGCGCTAGGCTGCAAGCGCTGAGGCTCTCACTGTGCTGGCGGTCTTCACAGCCCTGCACCTGCCGCACGCCGGGCCCGCAGCGCTCAGCTCACATCAGTCAACACGTGGTAAGGCCCGCTCTCCCCGCCTAATCATGAAAACCTCACAATAGAGAATCAAACTCCTCCTGTTACTTTCTCCAGGATAAATCCAAATTAGCTGAAAAAGAAGGCAATACTTTTGGGGAGATGTTCTATTTTCCTAGAACCAGTCCTGGCACAAATCAGACATTCAGCAATGCCTTTCTCTCCCTTTTTTCCCTTTCTCTTCATCCTTCCTTCACCCTTTCCTCCTCTCTTTGTTTATCAAGTATAAACCTCAAGGATCCTTCATATAAAAGAGATTGTTCTAGATACCTTCCTAAAAACCTTTGTGAAGAAAGTTCCCTGAAAGAACCAAGGGGAAGGTGGTACCATTTATGTGATAAGCCCTGAAAAAAAAAATTTGTTCAAAACATTAAAACCTCATCAGAGAAGATGAAAACCATGGGCTTTATCATCAAAATATGCCAGGATCAAATCACTTCTCCAGCTTTCCAGTTTCCTGCAGCCCTCCTCTTTCCTGAAAGCCTGTAACAGCTGCCTGCCTGGGATCCCAGCTGCTGCCCATACTCTTCATCTCAAGGGTAAAGTCAATTTTGAAGACAACTGCCATGGGATCCTTTTGAAATCTGAAGTCAGACCCCGTCACTCTTCTGCTGAAAACTCTCCAATGACTTCCCACCTCGCTGGGAGGAAAGACCCAGTTTTTACCCTGACTGCAAGTCCGAACATGGCCCACCTGCACCCCCGCCACTCACTCCACCACTCCCTCTGGTCTTCAATCAGATGGCACCGCCTCGGTGAGGCCGTCTCTGGACAGTCTATTAAAAACTGCAACAATTTAAAATTAATCTTCATATCCCAGGTCCTTGCTTTATTTTTCTCTTTAATACTTCCCATTATCATACTTTGTTTTTCTTTTTTTTTTGAGACAGAGCCTCAAGCTGGATAGAGTGCCATGGCATCCACAGCTCACAGCAACCTCCAATTCCTGGGCTCAAGCAAGTCTCTTGCCTCTGCCTCCCAAGTAGCTGGGACTGCAGGCACCCGCCACAACACCCGGCCACTTTTTGGTTGTAGCCTCATTGTTGTTTGGCGGGCCCGGGGCTGGATTCGAACCCGCCAGCTCAGGTGTACATGGCTAGCGCCTTAGCCCACTGAGCCACAGGCGCCGAGCCACTTTATGTTTTTCTAAGTCATCTTATTAACTTGGAGCCTTTTCACTAAAATGTTATTCCCCCTAACCATCTGTCCTGTTTAGATCACTAATCTACTTCCCACACGTAGTATAGTACCAGCCGCTTATTGAATAGGTAACTGAGAAAATAAAAAGCAAAAATTAGCTAGATGTGGTGGTGCACACCTGTAGTCTCAGCTACTCAGTAAGATGAGTCAAGACACTCCCTGGAACTTATGAGTTCAAACCCCACCTGGGCAACATAGTAAGACCCTATTTCAAAAAATAACAATAAAAAAGTAAAAATTGTTGCTGTAATACTTGGAAATAAAATAAGTTGAATTGGGCTTCCAACACTGGCTGCATGTCGTGGCAGTTGTCTTAGTGTATTCTTCCCAGAATCAGCCCAGACCTAGACCTCTGTGCTTTCTTTCAAGCCTGAATATACGTGCACTGATGAACCGAAACTCTTATTCGGCAAATACTTGAAAACTGCTAGGCACTGGGACCACAGGATGAGCCAAAAGAATACACCTCCTGACTTCAAAGGTGACTGTTTAAATTAGTTAAGGTGGTATTTTTCAGAGAAAAGACAAAAGGCCTAGCAATAGAAGGCATAGAAGTAAATCTGAAAATTATCTCAAAAAAATATAAGGACTTGGGAGGTTCTGGAAGATGGCGGCAGTGATGGTCCCGTAGTTCATCACTCCCCAATCAGCAGGTGAGAGGGAGGGAGTACTGGACCTTGCCCCATGTGAATTGTCGGAGCGGATGGGCAGCTGGCGATGCACAGCAATTTGGTGGATTGTTGTGTTTGAAATATAGTTCATAACAGCGGAAACTTCTGTAAACTGTTACTACCTGAACGGCGGAGGTGAAGCCGGCCCCTCCCACAGGGAGGACAGCAGGTCGCAACTCACAAAACCTAATTGGGAAAAAAATTCCACCGAAAAGTGGATCTCAGCGTTTGATGACCAGAAAGACACGCTGCTAGGTCCCACAGGGACCCGCACAGCTC
>CAUYRH010081207.1:0-16501 GCA_963574655.1 Perodicticus potto
AAATACGTTGGAGTTCTCTGTGTATTCTGGTTATTAAGCCTTTGTCGGAGGCATAACTTGCAAATATTCTTTCCCATTCTGAGGGTTGTCTGCTAGCGATATTTACTGTGTTCTTGGCAGTGCAGAAGCTTTTTAGTTTCATTGACTTTTTCTTAATAGCTGTTCTGATGGGGATAAGATATCAGCTCATTGTGGTTTATTTTGCATTTCTGTGATGATTAGTGATATTGAACATTTTTTTCTTTTTTTTTTGCCATTTGTCTAACTTGTTTGGAAAAATTCTGTTTGTATCTTTTACCCACTTTTTCTTGGTGTTGTCTGTTTTAATAAACTGTTTTATTTGAGTTCTTTGTAGATTCTGGGTATCGGTCCTTTTTTTGGTTGTATAATTTGTGAATATTTTCCCCCATTCTGTAGGTTTCCTGTTTACTGTATTGATTATTTCCTTTGCTGTGTAGAAGATTTTTTAATTTAATTAGGTCCCATTTATTTATATTTGTTGCTGCTGTACTTGCCTTTGGGGTATTAGTTGTTAATTCTTTGCTTAGGCCAATGTCTAGCAGAGTTTTTCCTATATTTTCTTCTAGAATTTTTATGGTTTCATGCCTTTCATTTAAGTCTTTAATCCATCTTGAATTAATTTTTGTACCTGGTGATATGGGTCCTATTCAGTTTTCTGTATGTGGATATCAAATTTCCCCAGCACCATTTATTAAATAGTTCTTAGGGAGATGCCTTCAACATTTCCCCATTCAGAATGATGTTGGCTGTAGGTTTGTCATATATGGCTTTTATGATCGTGAGGTATGTTCCTTCTTTGCTGAGTTTGTTGAAGGTTTCTGTCATTAAAAGAGTGCTGGATTTTACTGAATGCTTTTCTATATCTATTAAGTTGATCATATGGTCTTTGTTTTTACTTCTGTTTATGTGGTGAATCATTTATTGATTTGTTTATGTTGAACCATCCATGAATCCCTGGTATTAAACCCACTTGGTTATGGTCGGTTATCTTTTTGATGTACTGCTGAATTGTGTTTGCTAGTGTCTTGTTAAGAATTTTTGCATCTATTTTCATAAGAGATATTGATGTATTGTTTTCTTTTGTTGTCTTATCCTTTCTTGACTTTGGTATAACGGCTTTCTAGAATGAGTTAGGGAGAATGCCTTCCTTCACAATTTTATTATGCCAGTTTGTCTTTGTAGGACTGATAGGATTTGCCTGTGAATCTATCTGGTCTAGATTTGGTTGTTGTCATTTGGAGAATGTTTATTACTGCCTCAATCTTGCTGCTCATTATTTGTTTATTCAGGATTTCTGTTTCTTCCTGATTCAGGCTGGAGGGGTTGTGTGTTTCTAAGGTGTTTCTAAGGAGGTTGTGTGTTTGTGTGCATAGGGGTTTTTATAGTATTTGAGAAAAATATTTTGTATTTCTGCGGCATCAGGTGTAATGCTTCCTTTATCATTTGTGATTAAGGTTATTTGCATCCTGTCTCTTCTATTTGTGATGTATCTGGCTAGTGGTGTATTCACTTGTTCATCTTTTCAAAGAACAAACTTTGTGTTTTGTTGATATTGGGGTTCCCCCCTCATTCATTTAGTTCTGCTCTGAGCCTTATTTCTCTTTTTCTGCTAGTTTTGGCAGCTTTGGGATTGGGTTTGGGTTGTTCTTTTTTTAGATCCTTGAAATATGACAACAGATTGATAATTTGTAATCTTTCTGTCTTTTTGATGTAACTATTTAAGGCCATGCACGAACTTTCCCACTAGCACTGCCTTTACTGTATCTTATAGATTTTGAAAGCTTGTGTTTTCTTTGTCATTCAGCTTGAAGAATCTTTTGGTTTCAATGTTAATTTCATCACTGACCTGAGGACTATTCAGTAACAGGTTGTATAATTTCTAAGAATTTGCATGAATTTGAGAGTTTCTCTTGGAATTGATTTCTAGTTTTACTTCACTTTAGCCTTAGAACACATGTAATATGAATTTTATTTTTCTGAATTTCATGAGACTTGCTTTGTGGGCTAAAATATGATGAATTTAGGAAAATATCCATGGGTGATGAGAAGAATATATATTCTATAATTTGGGGGTGTAGTATTCTATAAATGTCTGTTAGGTCCATTTATTCTTGGATCTCATTCATGTCTACTGCATCTTTATTTTCTGCTTTGATATCTGCCTAATTTTGTCAGTGGGGTGTTGAATTCCCTGGCAATTGTGGTGAGGTTGTTTATTTCTTGCTTAGATCTAATAGAACTTATTTTGATGAAACTGGGAGCCCTTATGTAAGGTGCATATATATTTAAAATCATTGTTTTCTTGCTGAATTTCCTTTTTTAATCATTATATAATGACTATCTTTCTCTTTTTTATCATTGTTAATTTGAAGTCAATTTTATCTGATATGGGAATGGGTATACCTATTGGTTTCCATTGGTTTCCATTTGTGTGGAATATTTTTTTCTATCCCTTTACCTTGAGCCCATTCAAGTTCTTATATGTTAAATGGGTTTCTTGGAGATAGCATGTATTTGGGCTATAATTTTTTTTTTTTTTTTTTGAGACAGAGCCTCAAGCTGTCACCCTGGATAGAGTGCTGTGGCATCAGCTCACAGCAACCTCCAATTCCTGGGCTCAAGTGAGTCTCCTGCCTCCACCTCCCAAGTAGCTGGGACTGCAGACACCCGCCACAACGCCCGGCCATTTTTTGATTGCAGCCATCATTGTTGTTTGGCAGGCCCGGGCTGAATTCGAACCCGCCAGCTCAGGTGTACGTGGCTGGCGCCTTAGCCCACTGAGCCACAGGCGCCAAGCCTGGGCTATGATTTTTTATCCATTCATCTAGTTAATGTCTTTTGAGGGTAACATTAATACAATTCACATTCAGCGTTAGTACTGATATGTGGCATGCTGTTCTGTTCATCACGTTGAATAATACCTTGTTTTGTTTTCCCTCTTGTGCTATTATTTTATAAAAAGCTTTGAGCTTTTACTTGGGGATGTTTTTACACTGGTGAGTATCTAGTGTACTGTTCCGTGTGTAATGCATTTTAAGCATTTCCTGTACAGCTGGTCTAATTGCCTTAATGTTTCCTTATATAGAAAATCTTTATTCCCCATTATTTACAAAACTTAGTTTTGCAGGATACAACATTCTTAACTGGCAGTTGTTCTGCTTAAGAAAACTAAAAAGTGGACCTCAATTCCTTCTGGTTTGCAAAGCCTCTGCTCAGAAGTGTGCTATTAGCCTAATGGGTTTTTCCTTGTAGGTTATTTGTTGCTTCCATGTTACAGCTTATAGAATTTTCTCCTTCATTTTGATTTTGGCCAAGTTGATGACTATCTGTCTTGTAGATGTTCTATTTGTTTTCCATCTTTCTGCTGTTCAATGATCATCTTGCATTTGGATATTTGCTTCTCTGGCAATACCAGGGAAATATTCCTCAATAATTCTCTCTAATAAGTTTTACTTGCTTTTTGTTTTTTCTTCTTCTCCCACAAGAACACCTATAATCTCTATATTGTCTTTATATAGTCACATATTTCTCTGAGTAACTGTTCATTATTCTTCATTCTTTTTTTAATTGCATCTTTGGCTGACTATTTTCATTCAAAAAGCTTGTATTCAAGCTCTGAAATCATTTTTTTCTGCTTGGTCTTACCTATTGTTGAAACTTTCTGCTGTATTTTGAAGTTTCCTAAATGACCCTTTCATTTAAGTTCTCTTATATCCTTTCTTACATTGTTGATCTCTTTAGAAACCTCTTCATTTTTTCTTTCCTGTCCTCAAATTTTTTTAGCTTCGTGTTTGCTTTCAATTTTCTCTTCAATCCTATTCATCTTATTTGCCATCTGTATTCTGAATTTGTACACTTTGACATTTTCCTCTTTATTTGGCTCTCTTATTGTAGGTCTCTTATGATCCTTTGGAGGTGTTAAACTGGCTTGTTTTTCCATATTGCCAGGATTCTTTTGTTGGTTTCTTTTTATCAAAAACTTCTTCTGTGAGTTAAAGGCAAATACGTCATGGTGCCCCTGTTCTCCTTTGCTGAAACCCCTCTTACTTAGTGAGAAGTAGCGGTGCCCACATGACACATTTGTGTCCTACTCTAGAAGATTTATCTGGCAGGAAAGGAGCAGAGGCACTCAGCCTATAATATAGCTGGTCTGTATTGTTCCATTCCCTTATGGTTGTCACAGTCCAAGCTGGTGTTGGGGGATCTTTGTGTGGTGTAGTGGGTTCCCAGACCACTGTCAGAAGCCTAAGTCAGGGGCTCAGTGAGTCCCTCTCCAAAGAGGCAGGTGTTGTAGGAGATTTCTCTACCCATATTTCTGCACAGTGGTGGGAGTGGCTGTTGGGAGAGGCTATCTAGGTAGTGGCCACACATGTTGGGGCTGCAGGTATTCCTTCCATTCAGGTCCAGGTGTAACATTGGCATGTAGTGGGGTGTAGTTCATGGCTAGTGGGTCCATGGTAGAGCACTGACTATAGCATGGCATCAAGCAGTGCCATGGAGATGTTGATCTCCGTGCAGTATATGGCTACATGGGTCCTCTGGAGCCCAGCCCACCAGGTGGTGTGCCAGGCCTGGGAGCTTGTTTCTCCATTCAGCATTCAGGGACACAAGGGCTAGACGGCCAGCTAGCTTGTTCTTTCTCTCTGAGGCTGTTCCTGTGGGACCTTTTGAGTGGCAGAGATGCCCATACCATTCAAATTCCCCAGTGTGGGAGCAAGCTTAGCTTTTAGTCATGGTGGGCTGCAAGACCACCTGCTATCCTTGTTCCCTGCCCGGACTTGCAAGGGTCATGGGGGCAGTTGCAGTGAAGCTTGATCCCTGTGTAGAGCAGGTACCCCAGACCTGAGAGCTCAAAATGGTATCAATTGCAGCAGCGGAGGAATAGAAGCTAGCACGTCCCTGCTGAGTCTGCTTTTTGGTGCCGCGTCAGTCTGCAAAGTAGTTGCCTTATCTGTACAGAGCTCCATGGTAGTTGAGAGAGGGAACACAGCTTGAGTCACAGTGTATGTTTATAAAATTAAACATCAGAAATGGTGTCAGATTAATGGAAAAATCACCCCAAAAGATTAATATTATGATGGCACTTTCTGAAAAAGTAATGCTCTCTCCTTTAGCCCTTCCCCATGTGTAGAAATCTCCAGGAATATTCTGATCTTGGAAAGTGAATATTTCTGTCCCTGTCTCCTCCACTTCCAGTGTCTCCCATCAGTTCTCTGATGATTTACAATGCTCTCTACAAGACGGTCTGTCCATAGGTGAACTTGCAACTTTCAACCCTCTCCCAATGAACGATGTATGTGGGCTGCTTCTAGTCTGGCATCTTGGGCCCCCCATCTTTTTGTTTACTAACATTATTTTCCATAGCATCTAGCCTAATGCATTGCTGTGTTAAATCATTTGGCAACTGTGTTTTTCTTATTTCTTATTCAGGCTCGTAATCTTTCGTATCATCTCATTTTGTTGATATACTTTTTTTTTACAGTCCTATTGTTTTGTTGTTGTTTTTTTGGTGTGTTCTCTAAAACTATTTTTAAAATTATTTCCACTTTCCATTTTCTCAGTTTAGGAGCCAGGTCCTTTGGCCCCTGTCTGAGCCTCACTGTGCCAGGCTACAGGCTGTGTGCTTCTCCAAATGCTGTGTCTCCTAAGGGGGGATCTAGTTTCAGATTATTTATTCTTTGGGTCTGAACCTGAGAATAACTTTCTGAACATTTTTGGCTATGATCTTTAGCAGTTCTTAATAGCAATAAGCATGTTTCTAGTGAAATTGTAAGGACAGGCTGAAGAATCATAGACTTCCTTTTATAAGTATGACTAAAGAAAACATAATCATCCATATAAGGGTCTCATAAAAATAGGATTCCTTCAAATTGGCCTCTTGCAGCACTCAGTACTCTTCTCAGTAATGGCACATGAAGACATTTACACATTGCTGGGTGGTAGTAGATCTGTCAGTCAATGTTGGCTAGATGGAGGTCCTAGAATAAGTCTCAGTGAGTGCCCATCTCCACCTTTTACCCATGTGTGGATGTAAAATGGATCCTTGGGGTATTGCTTGGGTTCAGCTCTCTTTTTCAGAGATTCTGAGCTCATACATCAGTCTTTCAGGGTAATTGCTTTCATTAACCTAATACCATTTTTTGGTGGTTAATTTTATGTGTCAACATGGCTAGACTATGGTGCTTAGTTATTTGGTCAAACACTAGTCTAGATAATCCTGGGGTTGTATTTTTCTTTTAAGATGTTATTAACAGTTATAATCAGTTTACTTTAAATAAAGCAAGTTACCCTCCACAATGTCAGAGGGTGTCGTTAAATCAGGTGCAGGACAAAGAGCAAAGACTAAGGCTCCTTAAAGAAGAAATTCTGCCTCAAGGCTGCAACATAGAAATCCTGCCTAAGTTTTCCAACCTGCTGGCCTAGCCTGCCTATTTTAGACTCATGAGCACAATAATTCAACTATTATCTGAATTTCTAGATTGCCAGCATGCCCTGCAAATTTTGGTCTCTTACAATTTCATGTGCTAATTCCTTAAAATCTCAACATTTCTCTCTTTCTCTCTCTCTGTAATGGTGAAGTTTATGTGTCAACCTTACTGGGCTAAGTGATCCCTAGATAGCTGGTAAAATATTATTTCTGACTGCTTCTGTGAATGTGTTTCCAGAAAAGATAAGCATTTGAATCAGTCTATCATTTCTATCAGTAGCTGAATGACACTGTCTACAAAGACAGGCCGACTGTCTTAATGCATCATAGGAGATCTCATAGACAACATCATGGGAGCCAGACCAGACCTTCGGTCTGTCATGACTCAAGCAACTTCCCTCTAAGGTCTCACAAATCCCAGTGATTCTCCAGTGTCCTCCTCTTCATCCTCTCTCAATTCCACATCATTAAAAAAAAAAATTCCACATCATTTCATACACCTAAAAAAGAGGAGCCAGAAAAGATGTCAGAGGTTATCTTGCTCATGTTTTCTACATTTTAAATATTGTTTGGAAAAAGTTTCTACCAGAAGACAGGGAAATATCAGACATATTATATAACATGTAATTTAGGCAAGAAAGGGAAACCAGGGTAATTAGAAAACATTAGGCAAGTATCTGGCCATTCATAAACATTCTGTATTCGTGCCATGATATCAGGTCCAAGGCAGAACATAATTAGGGAAAGGAGACTTTGCTTATCCTTATGGGATTGAGAAGTAGTTTATATTGAAGATATGGAAAGAATCAACATGACATGTCTGATTCAAAGATATGTATTATTTCCAGATGGCAGATCAGCAATATTATGTAAAATGTCTAACTACTAGTCCTATCTATGATCTCAACTAAAATGGCATATCTTCTTGAAACAGTTCTTAACATCTGTATGTTCTGTCTAATAAAATAATTGACATTATTGCATTGATTTACTATTTTCTAATGTAATCATTGATTTACACATCCAATGTAATATACTGAACACTCCATTAAAATGATGATTACATCTGTCTGATTGTCTTTCCATTTACACAATTTGACAGGGGGAACTGAATATTACATATGAGAAATGCTCAATAAAATTTACAAAATAAAGAAAGAAGTATAAAACTTAATAAAGGATAAAAACATTTCATGAGTAAACATAACACAAAATTATAAATATGTTACATGCCACAAAGGAAAATGCACATCCATTGGTAAAGAATTTCAGAGAAAGGAAAGACTAGTTCTAACTCTTAGGGATCAGGAAATCCTTTGGGAGGCTAGTATCTGAGCTGGGTCATGAAGGACGGGCAGATTTTTTTAGCATATGGAAATGAAAGGAAAGGATAATATGGATGAGAGTTTAAATTCAGATAGATTATGGATAATATGTAGGTAATTATGAAAGTTTTGAGATACATGAAAATCGAGAAGCATAGGTAATAAAATCCACGTGAACCAAAAACAATGAAGCCCTCCCGGCAACTCCAGTAAGCCAAGCAAGTTGGAAAGTGAATCAGAAAGGACGCCATTGACTATGTTTCTTGGAAGTGAAATAATAGACCATAGCATTATCTATCTCAAAACATTCTTAGTAACCCATGTATACAGACAACAGTGAGTAATATGCTTGATTACAACTTTTTTATAGAAAAATAATGAGTCTCTCTCACTTCCTGCTCTCCACTCCCTTCTCTCTCTCTTTCTCATCTGTCTCCCCCCCACACTATCTTCCCTCTCTCTAATACAAAATAAACTTATACTTTCATATTCTAAAAAAAAAACAATTAATGAAGAATGTATTTGGACAGGTCAGTAGAAGATAGATTACACAATGCAAATCTTTCTGAACAAGGTAAAGGAGGAAGAAAGGTACAGAATTTGTACTTGGAACGTCCTTGTTGTTTCATTTGATTTCTGTTCCACGGGTGGACATTTACTCACCCAGTATTTACCGTAACCTCTTTCTCTATAAAAACCAACATTTAAGACAGTCGGGATATAAGAAATCAACAGAGTACCAGTAGTCTGTTCAGAGTTAGGACATTAGTCTCACTAAGGTTAAGCTGTAAGAATCAATGCTGGGCACAGAAGCTGTACCTGTCTGACTCCAAAACTGACTTTTGTTTGTTTGTTTCCACTATAACACACTCAAATCTTGCTCAGATTTAAACTTCAGAGAAGCCATTTCCTGTACTGCCTCATTAACTTATGTAATTATTATTTTCTCCACCTGCTCACATCTGATCCATCTCTTTGAGTGCTCAGTGTAAGTAAGCATCACTCTCTTCTGGACAATCGCTGATTCTCTCCACTCCATTCCCAACCCAGAAACTATCTCTGAACCATAACTCAGATGACCACACCACTGACGTTGCTCACTAGTTCATAACTAGATGCGTGCTTAATAGTCCAGCATTTAACTCTCCTACCTGATGGGAAGGCCCTGGAATCTGAGGCATAAACTATTGAATGTACCTTGAGTTATGGAAAAGGAAGGTAGAATGGGCCCCTCCCTTGACCCAAGGGAGACTTTATCTAATGGAAGAGCCACATGTGTGCACAGGTAATGACAATTTTTACTCCATAGAACAGAAAGAAGGAAGTAGACCTCTATCTACAAAAATGCTTCACACATAAGCAATCAATTAGAAACTATTTTTTGAATAAAGAGGTTAAAACATTCATGTTTTTACTCATGACAACATAATTTCTGGTAAGTTCATCTGGAGGTATTCATTTGAAAAACATGAAATGTGGCAAGAGACATCGTCCTAAATTTTTCCTATTGGAAAGCAGAAACATTCTTCCTACTATAGTCGTCTGTGCTTATACCTTCCTTCTTGAGAGGTCTAGTTTTAAGATTTCTATAAAGTTGGCCTTCATTCTGTTTGCTTTTGCCATGCCATTAGAAACAGCATTTTCCTGGTATTGCTATTGAAAATACTTTTGGCTCATAGTATTTGGCTCTCTGGCCACAGGGTACATGCATGGGGGGGGGCAAAGGGGGAGAAAAGAGAAGGGGCAATTTCACAGGCTGGTAACAGAATCCTAGAGAAGAATGCATTAAAACAAACCACACACAATATTTTCCCAAGCCCCCAAGTGTCTAGATTTTATTGCAACTGAAAATGAAGAAATAGAGACAAATGTCAAGTCTGCTTGTTCTTAGAAAACAGAGTACCTCCATGGTTTCCGGAGTTTATTTCTCAGACTTTAGAAGACATCATTGTAAATACACATATGCACACATGGGCCCTCCTTGTATGCAGGAGGGAAGTCCAGAAAGTATCCAGCCATTTTTAATACTATTTTTCATATTACATGGCTGGATACTTTCAGATGAACCTCATAATTAGTGACTATGTCTGTTTATTTTCAAATAAGCTATTTGAATTTCCTTGACTGGTTTTCAAGATATTGGAGTCTCCAAAAATTTGTCAGAGAAAGGGAAGAAGGATGGAGCCAGATAGATCCTATGTCATCAAACTCCTCTAAACAATACAGAGCAGAACAGAATGATTCAGTTTTGCGCTATATTGCTCTAAACCACTATTCAGAAGATTCTGCAAGGGCTGGAGACATTTGTGCAGCCTTTTTGATCTCTTCCCTTGGCTTTTGGAACCTGTTCTTTCTCCTGAGATGTCTTTTCCCTTGTCCTGCCCTTGTCCTATAATTTGACAGCTACTCTATGCCAACAATCTCAAATAGTTTTAAACATTATCTGGTGACAAGTTGTTTCAGTATTGAAACATGAAGAAACCAAAAGGCAGAGACATAAAAGATCATATGGCCATTTGGCATCAGAGCTACAGTGTTCATCTTTCGTTACTATATTGTGGCATAAAGCTGTATGTGATTCATATATACTATATATGAATATCGTATTTCTGACTATCCATGTATGTGTATGTCTAGGTATGTGTAGTATATATATTCAGTTCTATCTATATGTCAAGGCTGTACAGTTTGTATAATGAGACAGATCTAGTATTGAGTGTTAGTTGTTACTTCCTACTTGTTGACCTTGGGCAAGATAGTTAACCTTAGGCACTTCACTTTCATCAGCTGTTAAATTTGAATAATAATGTTCGCCTATCTGTTGTTAGGATAAAAACATGATAATATGTGTAAAACACCTAGGAGGTAACTTGGCTTACAGCAGGAACTCAAAATTATTCTTCCTGTTGTTTTTGTTAAATGTCTAAAATTTACCCAAGAAGATAATTGTAAAGGTTAAACAGCCCAAAAGGATACAAAAGCTTCCCCAGTCGGTTTCCACTTGATGTTCCTCATTTCTTTCCCTTCTCCTGTCATGACTTAAGTGCCCTCACAGCCAGGGTGATTCCAAAGCAAAAGATGTTTGGTCAGCTGGAGACCTGGAGAATAAGCATTGTTTCATTGCTTAACTGTTTTGTTTTGTTTTTACTGTTGTTTCTCATGTCTCCCTATAACACAGCCTTGGTTTTACAAATTAGTCACATAATTGAAAAAGTCCACTTAGTCAATCCAGCTAATGAACAATTTCAATTTTAAAACCAACAATTCGATTAATTTATAAAATTGGCCTTTTTCCCTTTCCCACTGGACCAATCAATTAAGTTATAATAATATAGTTTGTGTGGCTCAATCACAGTGAATTTCTCTGCCATTTGCTATCAAAATAAAAACAGTATTCTCTTGTTTATCAAGTATGAAGAACTATTTTTTTCACTAGTTTGGTTTCCTAGTAACACAGAATCATGATTTAAGCTTCCACAATTGTGACTTGAATATAAGCAACAATTATTGTGGTCACATCACCCCAACATGAGTCTCAGGTCAAGGTTATGAACTCATCCTTGCCTTTTAGTAGCAGCACACATAAGGATTATGCTTTTGGCCAGGAGCCTAGTCTGGTCTACTTTAGCCGTGGAACACAGTGCATCATTCAGGAAGTGTGAAAACTCTTGCCAGTTTATTTTAGTAGCAAGGGGTTAAAGGTTTATTCAGCTTCTCACATTTGAGAGGAAGACATTGGCACAGGTTTTTTTCTAGACTTGTGGAACAATTTGATAAGGATTGGCCCCTTAACAAAGCAAAACATTTGCCAAGACGTTAGATATCTCCATGTTTGCCTGCTATTACAGATCTCTTTATAAATTTTTCTAGCACCTCATATTTAATTTCTGTTTTGGAGATATAAAACTCTCATTACTTTTGAGGTGATTGGCTTTGTTCTCTCTGTAATCTCTCCATTTGAAATTGCGTGTATGAGTTCAAAGTTAGTACCTAGAAATCACATACATCTCAATGATTTATTCTAATAGCCTGCGGCCAATCAGCACAAAGATTAAGGTTTAAGATGTAACATTTTTTTCCTCATCTGTATAATTGGATAAGCTCTGAAGATGTTTAAATTTCCTACCTTACCAGATTTTTCTTGGAATAATAAATTTACTGGGTGCCAGCATTGTTGCTGTTGTTATTTCAGTGAGAAAATGCTGCCCTCAAAAACTATTCCCAGGAATGGCCAATAATAATATTAATAATAGTAATAATTAAAAATGCTTCTGGTTTTTAGTTGTGTCAAATGGGCAATGCTGTTAACACTTTCTTCTTCTTCTGTAGTATGTGAATAATTTCCTTTCTGTACAAATTTAATATACTATAATGAATGACAAAAAATAGGCTAAAATTTCAGGCTCATACTTTCTTGATACTCAATGTATAATAAACTTTGTCCCTTACAATAATAAGGGCTGACAATCTCTTAATTAATATATAATCCCCCCAAGTCATACAAAACATCCAGAGAGATGTATGTCATATAACAACTGGATTAGCAGTGAAGATCAGGGAAGGGATATTTTAACAACTGTTGCATCCTCTGTAAGAGGACAATTTTTCTATGCTCTATTTTATTTACAAAGTCATTGCCTATGATCACTAAAAAATGAGCTATCTAAAGAATATTAAGAGTTTCTTCATCTTCCTGAAGACCTGTTTCATTTCCTAATGGTAAATGTCAATATGGGGTCTCGGAGCCCATCCTGAAGCTTGCTTACAGTGCACAACTCAGCATCAAAACATTGTCAGTCCTCTGAGTGCCTGAGGACTCAGAGGTTAGAGTTCATATAACATCCTATGAAATACTGCTTCTAGAATAAAATATAGACTGAAAATTTGAGTAAAACACTTCTTTATTAACTATCAGGTTAAGTGACTTACTTAAGGTTGAAATGAAAGAAATCTTTTTGGACTCGAGTAATTATTAAATTTTCATGGTTTTATTAAGATACACGAACAATTATGATCACATCCTCTTCCATTGAATAGTGAAGAGCATCAGTTAATGTTTATAACTTTTTTCTTTTCTGTGAGAGAGTCTATAGCCTGGGCTAGAGTGCCATGACGTCAGCCTGGCTAACAGTAACCTCAGACTCCTGGGATCAAGTGATCCTCCTGCCTCAGCCTCCCAAGTAGGGAGTAGCTGGGCGTATAGGAACCAACCATCACACCCAGCTAATTTTTCCATTTTTAATAGAGACAGGATCTCGGGCTTTGCACAGACTGATCTCAAACTCCTGTCCTTAAGAGATCCTCCTGCCTCAGCCTCCCGGTGTGTTAGGATTACAAGTCTGAGCCACAACACTTGGCTCACATCTATGTTTTTGGTAATTACAATTAATCCAATATGTCCTTCTTGATGTGATCATTAATTCAAGTTTCCATAGTTAAAGCAGAGGTTCTCAAGTGGGAGTAATATAGTCCCTACCCCCATCTGAAGATAACTAGCAATTTCTGAAGACCCTTTTGGTTGTCACACAGAGAGACATGATTATTCTGGCAGTTGGTGACTAGAGGTCAAAGATATTGTTAAATATCCTACAAGTCACAAGACATGACTCCCCTACCCTCCAAAATAGAATAAATTTTCTACCACCTGCTATCATAGACCTGTTCATAAATTTTTCTAATAACTCATATTTCATATTTCCACCACACAGGGTGGGTGGTGAGAAAAGAAATACTTTGTCTTGGGAATTAGGGGTAGCACATCCTGTGCATTATAGGATATTTAGCAACTGGCAGGAAGAGGACTTACTTCCTTAAGTTGTTTCACTCATTTGCAACTTGACACTCTCAGTAGGATAATGGTCACACTATTTGTTGAGTTTTTAACATTCATTTTACAAGGTGTTTTGTGAAGATTGTTCCAGGCACTATGCATGTAATAATTAACAAACATAGACTTTGCCCATGGTCTCATGGAGCTTAAGTCTAGTGGGGCAATCAGATCAAATCATGACCCTAATGCACATGCAACTGCAAGCAGAGACCTTTTCAGCAATGGAATTTGATTCTGTGAGAATACTTACAGAATAACAGAAGAAACTGACAACATCTATAAAGAAGGCTCCCTTGTGGAAATGCACTTGATCTTAAACTGCAGAGGTAACACCTGACGGAGGAGCTGGTGCTGAGCAGGGGCATGTGCAATGTCTTGTAGATAAACACAAAGAAAGGTGGCCCTGCGTGAAGTTGAAGAAAGCATAGAACGATACACCTTGTGAGCCACATCTTGAGAGCAAGGGGAAGCCATTCACAATTTTTATGCAAGATCAGGTTTATTTTAAGATAACTGAACAGTGGGATTCAAAACAGGTCACTCAACGACCCAGTGTCAACCTTGAAGAAAGACTAGTAGAAACTCCCAGTGCTCCACTGTAGTCTTTACCTATACAATAATTGATCAATAACTTCAATAAAACTATAGATGTTCCAAACAAATAAACAGGTTACATGACCCTCAAAGGAAATTCTACTATCACAGACAAGAAAAAGCTGAAAACCCGAAATAATCTCAACAAACCAGATCACTGATCTGAAACTAAACAGGTGTAAGCAGAAGTAATAAATGTAAAATCCTCAATTTAGTCTTTTAAATAATTAAGCTTAGAGGCTCAGTTGGAATGGCTTTGGCAGCAGTTCATATGAAAATATTTAAATATTTCAGCTTAATGTGAGTCATCCCTAAGCCATGGTGTTATAAAAGAGCTAACACAACCTCAGGCTCAAGTAATGGGAAAAAAAAAAAAGTAGAGCGTATTGTACTAGGGTCTGAGCACCATGTCAAAAACAGGACATTTAAAACTACAGTGTATTTAGATAAAGACAAACTATACGTTGAAGAAAAACCTAAGAAATGATGTTACAAACTGGAAATTACATTAAAATTGTTTGGATAAGTGTTGCGGATTGTACTCTCTTATGATCTCTCCATCACATGGACACTCAAGCAGAAGCTGTAAAATTATTTTCCAAAATACTTTAGAGCAGCAGTTCTCAACCTGTGAGTCGTGATCCACAAGAACTGTATTAAAGAACCACAGCATTAGGAAGGTTGAGAACTGCTGCTCTGGAGGAACATCTCTCAATAGAAAGAGAGGTTGAACTAAACTGATGAGTTTGGCATTTTCTTCCAATTCTAGTGATCATTAAAGTCTATGAGCATGAACCCTGTTTGCTTTTCTCACTGTCAAATATTCTACTCAAGATAGATTTCTCACTTTAGGAGTCATGATGGGAGATAAGGCCTCCTTCCTGCTACAGAAACTGAAAAGGCCACATTTTTATGTTTACAGCCTCCCGTACATGGAGAACACAGAATTCTCAATCTCACTTCAGTCAGTAAGGGGTAGCTGCTGCGGGCTTTGTATTGTGAGCTAATGAGGTGAAAGTGGAAAGGAGCAGGTACTTCATCAGATCCAGAAGCAATCACCTGCCAGCAGCGTCCCAGGTGGCTCAGTAGAGGGCCAGGGTTTGACTGCGGTCCTGGCTGCAGCTTAACCTCACTTTCCCCTGCCTGCCTTACAGTCCAGGTCCTTCAGTTTTCCCCAAGAGTCTGTTTTACCCAATATCATTTTGATAAATGTATTTTTGGCTTAAATTATTCAGATCTGGTTTCTGTTTCTTGCAATGGTAAATCCTGACTGGTACCCTCTCTAATGTGTATTTAAAAAACTTACATAAAAATTTCCGTTTCTATAAGGGACTGAAGAACAACAGATGTCAAGTTCCAAAGTGAGACTCCCAATCACCAAGCTCAATTTGATACAGGACACTTTTCTGATTCTGGGAGCCTTAAGCCAGAACAAGAGTCTAGACATAAACAAAGATGGCGGAAGGTTTGGTGAAGATGGTGTGAAAATATTTACAGCTGAACCTCATAATGAGGATTGAGTTGGATTTCATATTTGTAAACTTGCCTATTCATTTAAGATTTATTTATACCCTCAGCATCGATACTTGTCAAATTTTTGTGGGTCACATAGAACATTTACAGAGCAGCGAAAATTTTGAGTCACACTATGTTCATGTTCTCAGCTGAGGTTAAACAAAGTGACATTCTGCCTTCTTGTTTCAGGTCTCATACCATAAACAATACACTTTTCACAGTATATAGTTCCCATTTTTGTGATTTTGTTTGTGAGTGCAGATGGAAGTGGTAAATAAAATAATGGGTGGGCCAGGCACAGACTTAACTAAAATAACTGTTGGATTCTGACTTAAAGCAGACTGCCAGATGCAGCTGGAACAACTGAAGTGCATCAGCTCACTTGCTACTCTAAATCCTGCCACCAGACGCAGCGTAATTGTCACTTGCCACTCACTGATAGATTTTTTTTTTTTTTAATTCAAGGAACTTTATTGATGTTACAAGACAAGGTGGGGCTCCCTAGGCCCCTCCCATTCTTTAGGGGGTCTGGTGTGGAATCTGTTGAGGGGAGATTCTCAATGAGGTGGGGGACTGAGTAGGCAGGGGCACCTACTAAGGGCAGCTAAGGGCCTTTCTCTTCCTCTCGTGCTCTGGCTGGGGCTGGTAGTCTGGGGGTTCTTACTCCTTGGAGGCCATGTGGGCCATAAGATCCACCACCCTGTTGCTGTAGCCAAATTCATTATCATACCAGGCAATGAGTTTGACAAAGTGATCATTGAGGGCAATGCCAGCCCCAGCATCAAAGGT